>NDXB01003568.1:0-17496 GCA_002631895.1 Agapornis roseicollis | reverse complement strand
GCCCCCCTCACAAGCGTGTCCAGGTCCCTCTGGATGGCATTCCTTCCCTCCAGCGGATCCACCGAAGCACACAGCTTGGTGTCATCGGCAAACTTGCTGAGGGCGCACTCAATCCCGTTGTCATTTGATTATGATCACACTGCCTTTGCTTCTCAGCAGATGGATTTCTTCCAGTAATCTCTGGGATGTTAAATAAATAACCTTTAAAAGATCTTTGAATGAAGTAAGTACTTTATTTACCGACATCTTCCCCCCCAAATCCCCCAGTCCTAAAGACCTGAAGTTTTACCTGTATGTTAATGGATGTGAATCATTCCTAAGCTTGGTTTCCGATGTGCTCAACCTAGCACAGATTGACCGCAGGTAAAGTCAGAAGTCACAGCTCAGGGCAGTTCTGCTGTAGGTGTTAGGGGCTATTTGAGACATTTATACCCTTGGTAAGGATGGAACCAGAGTCTGAGAGGACAACAAGGTGTAGAAAATATGATCTATGATCTTACCTTTGGTCATAGAATCATAGAATAGTCAGGATTGGAAAGGACCTTAAGCTCATCCAGTTCCAACCCCCTGCCATAAGTACGGACACCTCACACTAAACCATGGTACCCAAGGCTCTGTCCAACCTGGCCTTGAACACTGCCAGGGATGGAGCACTCACAACCTCCCTGGCCAACCCATTCCAGTGCCTCAGCACCCTCACAGCAAAGAATTTCTTCCTTAGATCCAATCTAAACCTCCCCTGTTTCAGTTTGAACCCGTTACCCCTTGTCCTGTCACTGCAGTCCCTAATGAAGAGTCCCTCCCCAGCATCCCTGTAGGCATAACTGAATGGTCTGTGGTGCTTAACCCAGGTGAAGAGATAGGAAGGCGGACTTCAAATACACAAAAGGCTGCTCTAAAGAGCTCTATTACTGTTTGTTCCTCATCCCTGGCAGTGTTCAAGGCCAGGCTGGATGTGGCTTGGAGCAACCTGTTCTAGTGGAAGGTGTCCCTGCCCATGGGGCAGCCACAGCTTCTCTGGGCCATCACCCTGGGCCAGCGCCTCAGCACCCTCCCAGGGAAGAGCTTGTGCCTCAGAGCTCAGCTCAGTCTCCCCTCTTTGGGCAGGTTCAAGCCATTGCCCTTGGCCTGNGTTACCCCTTGTCCTGTCACTACAGTCCCTAATGAAGAGTCCCTCCCCAGCATCCCTGTAGGCATAACTGAATGGTCTGTGGTGCTTAACCCAGGTGAAGAGATAGGAAGGCGGACTTCAAATACACAAAAGGCTGCTCTAAAGAGCTCTATTACTGTTTGTTCCTCATCCCTGGCAGTGTTCAAGGCCAGGCTGGATGTGGCTTGGAGCAACCTGTTCTAGTGGAAGGTGTCCCTGCCCATGGGGCAGCCACAGCTTCTCTGGGCACCCTGGGCCAGCGCCTCAGCACCCTCCCAGGGAACAGCTTCTGCCTCAGAGCTCAGCTCAGTCTCCCCTCTTTGGGCAGGTTCAAGCCATTGCCCTTGGCCTGGCCCTACAGGCCCTTGTCCTAAGCCCCTCTCCAGGTTTCCTGCAGCCCCTTTAGGCCCTGGAGCTGCTCTCAGGTCTCCTTGTCTAACTCATCAATCCGTGTTATTTACATTTGGCTATTTTTATACGGTCTACTATCAAATACTAACGCAACTGGTGAGTATATTGGGTGGAAACCGATCGTGGTTGACGCCCTGGTCAGGTTTCGCTGCGAGTCGGGTCAGGCCGCAGGCGCCATGTCTCCCCGCGTTCCCATGGCAACAGCAGGCCGCCGGCTGCGGGGCCCGGCCTCCCGACCATAGAGCTGGGCCTCCAGCTGTGAAGAGAGGCCTCTGTCTGTTGGCGCCTCTCTATGGTGCCTCTGTGGTTTCCCTTCCGGGTTGCGCGGCCGGCAGCATGGCGGCGCACCTGAAGAAGCGGGTGTACGAGGAGTTCACTAAGGTGGTCCAGGTAACGCACTGATACCGGGCGGGCCGAGCCGAGCGGGGCCGAGGGGGACGGCCCGGAACTCCGCCGTGCGGCCCGTGAGGCGGGGCTGTGGGGGAAACCGAGGGCTCAGCCCGCGGCCTAGCCGCTGATTGCTGCCCGCCGCCATGGGGCCGTGAGGGGCTGGGGAGGAGGCGGGAGCGGGACGGGTCGGGCGCGGTTTATGGAGGCCGGAGGTGGCTGTAGGCAATGGGGCTGGCTCGGGGAGTGTGCGGGAGGAGTGGGATGAGCCCCTGAGGGCTGGGACAAAGCGGCGTGGGGAGGGTCGCGGCTGACGGGGGCTGATGTGGGCTGACTGATTGATGTGGCTGCCCCCAGCCCGGGGAGGAGAACGGCAGCGAGTTGTGCGGTTGCTCCAGGCTGGCGGGTACGGGGGGAGTTGTGGTTGCCGTGGGTTCGTTGTCTGGGGTTGGAAGGGGCAGGATTTGCCGCAGGTGGGTGTGGGGAGAGGCAGTGATTCCTGACGATAGCGGCTACATGGGTAGGAGAGGAGCAGCCATGGGGGGATGAGGAAGGGGGTCTATAGGGATGCTAGGGAGGGACGCTTCATGAGGGACTGTAGTGACAGGAGAAGGGGGAACGGGTTCAAACTGAAACAGGGGAGGTTTAGATTGGATTTAAGGAAGAAAATCTTTCCTGTGAGGGTGCTGAGGCACTGGAATGGGTTGGCCAGGGAGGTTGTGAGTGCTCCATCCCTGGCAGTGTTCAAGGCCAGATTGGATGAAGCCTTGGGTGCCATGGTTTAGTGTGAGGTGTCCCTGCTTATGGCAGGGGGGTTGGAACAGGATTATCTTAACGTCCTTTCCAACCCTGACTCTTCTATGATTCTATAATTCTATGTGTTTTGTCCTAAGATAGATGAGGGACAAGCCAGGAACTGCTGTGGAGCACAGGAGCTAACTCAGGCTTGGTGCTGAACCAGTGCTCTCTCCGTGAAGGATTTACTGTGTGTTTCTGACCCATTTCCCTCTGCCCACAGCAGCAGCACGAGGACTTGTCCACTAAGAAGCTGCGGTTGACCAAGCCCAGCAAGTCAGCAGCACTCCATGTGGACCTGTGCAAAGCCACCTCGCCTGCAGATGCGTTGCAGTACCTGCTCCAGTTTGCCAGGAAGCCTGTGGAAGTGGAGAGCGTGGAAGGGGTTGTTAGGATCCTGCTGGAGCATTATTACAAGGTGGTGAAGCTGGGAGCCAAGTGTGCTTTCGGGATCCTCCTTCTGGGCTTGTTTTTTGGCATGTTGGATGTGGAATTGGGAGTCAGAGGGTGCTGTGTTGCTCACCCGGCTGCCAGCAGCTTCTATGTGTGAGGAGACTTGAGGCACTCTGGTCCTTTACCCCAGTGGTTTCTGATCATGTTGGTCCCTTTGCTGATGGCTTCAAGAGCCTGTGACAAGGATGTGACTGTGTTATCCCTGCAGATAGTGTGATCAGTCTGACGTTAACTTAACAAGGGACAAAAGACATGACAAGAAGTTATCCAGGGAACCTCACTGTCCAGAGCTGGCTTAACTTTGAGCCCTCCCTGACTGATGTTTCCATACCTTGCTCTTTATTTCCTCTTGCAGTAGAGAAACAGTTTAGCTATTGCTTATGCTGTGAATGAAGCCCTTTTAAAATGATGCTTCTGAAAAGCTTTTGAACAAAAAGGTTTTAAAAAGCAGAATAGCAAATAAGTAGCAGGTGTAAAATATGTTTCATGGTATCCAGATATTGATTNCCTCCCTGACTGATGTTTCCATACCTTGCTCTTTATTTCCTCTTGCAGTAGAGAAACAGTTTAGCTATTGCTTATGCTGTGAATGAAGCCCTTTTAAAATGATGCTTCTGAAAAGCTTTTGAACAAAAAGGTTTTAAAAGCAGAATAGCAAATAAGTAGCAGGTGTAAAATATGTTTCATGGTATCCAGATATTGATCCTTCACTTGATAAAGGAAAGCTTTAGAATCATAAAATCACAGAATGGTTTGGGTTGCAAAGGACCTTAAGCTCATTCAGTTCCAACCCCTTTGCCGTAAACAGGGACAGCTCACGCTAAACCATGGCACCCAAGGCTCTGTCCAACCTGGCCTTGAACACTGCCAGGGATGGAGCACTCACAACATGACATCTGACAAAGCTGAAATGTTTCTCAGGAGCACTCTTGTGCTACTCTGTCTTTCCTCTTATACTTGAGTCTGTTTTGCTTTGACCTTGCACCAGAACTCAGCTGCATCTTATCTCTTTCTGTACTTTGCCTGCTTTGACTCGTGTCTTGAGACTTTTTCACATTTAGCCATTTTGCTGAGAACTTAATTTTGGTCACTGGACTGGTTCCCACTGAAAAGATTGGACAACTTCAGCTGCTTGTTCTGGGAGTTCTTCTGTCATTCCTGGTCAGATAATGCAGCTTGTTTGTGTTTGAAGTTTGTCTTGTAGCCTATATTAGAAGAGAGACTCAAATCTACAGATACAGTTGCATTCTCAAGCGCACAACGTGTCACAGAAACCAGTTTTATAAAGCAGCACAGTCCTGATAGTATTTTATTTAGAATCATAGAATAGTTCAGGTTGGAAACGACCTTAACATCATCCAGTTCCAACCCCCTGCCATGGGCAAGGACACCCCACACTAAACCATGGCACCCAAGGCTCTGTTGAACCTGGCCTTGAACAGCGCTAGGGATGGAGCACTCACAACTTCCCTGGGCAACCCCTTCCAGTGCCTCAGCACCCTCACAATAAATAATTTCTTCTTAGATCCATTCCAAACCTCCCCTGTTTCAGTTTGAACCCATTACCCCTTGTCCTGTCACTGCAGTCCCTAATGAAGAGTCCCTCCCCACCATCCCTAGAGGCCCCCTTCACACACTGAAGCTGCTCTGAGGTCTCCATGCAGCTTCTCTTCTCCAGCCTCAACAGCCCCAATGTTCTCAGCCTGGCTCCATAGAGGAGCTGCTCCAGCCCCTGCTCATCCTCGTGGCCTCCTCTGCACTTGTTCCAACAGCTCCATGTCCTTATATGGAGGACCCCAGAACTGCACCCAATGCTCGAGGTGAGGAGTTTTTAAGGACAAAATCTTTTGAAGATCTGGTTAATTATAAACCAATATCTCCAGAAAAGGGGGGTTGGAACTGGGTGATCTTAAGGTCCTTTCCCACCCTAACTATTCTATGATTCTATACTAAAACTTGCGCTGGAACTGATCCTTCAGAAACTTCACCCTGAAAGCTGGAACTGCAGTGAAAGTTGTGTGATGATGTGTTTGTTTGTAATGTTTTAAAGTGGTGCTGCTGCCTCCCACTTCTTCTTCTCTTTATATGATGATAGTACAATTCCCCAGGAGTCCTGTTGGCCTCTGAAATGGATCAGGAAAATAATCTGGCTTTTCCTTTCTTCTCCCTTTTGCCACCTGTGGCCATGGTGACAGTGGAATCAGCACCACAGCTGAGCAGGGAGCATGTTGCCATGTGTGTGGGAAAGCTAGGGGGGCAGGGTATTGTAAACCTTGTTGTGGCATGTGCCTTCAGACAGTGGGCTGAGGTGATCCTCAAGTTCCTTTCCTGAGTCTTCAGGGTGGCTGGGATGAGGGATTAGAAGCAGCTTCACTTATGGGTGTTTTGGTTGTGCATGGCAATCAGCCCTGCAAACTCAAAGGAGAACTTCCTCTGTTTTCCTGCTGAGGAATGTTAAAAGGAGGGAGGGATAAAAATGTCCTTTAGGGTGGGAGACTGCTTGTAGCTCCATAATAACATCACAGATAGGATTTATAATTTTTATATTTATAATTGATACATTAAAAATGCCTTTGTAAGTGGTGTTTGTTGGAAGGGACCTTGAAGCTCATCCAGCTCCAACCCCTGCCATGGACAGGGACCCCTTCCACTGGAGCAGCTTGCTCCAAGCCCCTGTGTCCAACCTGGCCTTGAGCACTGCCAGGGATGGGGCAGCCACAGCTTCTCTGGGCACCCTGGGCCAGCGCCTCAGCATCCTTACAGGGAAGAACTGCCTTATATATAACCTGAACTTCCCCTGTTCACCTGAACACCACAATACTGTGGAAATCCATGTGTCCTACCACCAAATGTAAGCAGTGCAGTGACAGCAACTGTTGTTCAAGGGCATCATTTCAACCCTGTAAAGAGAAAATGCTTCTCAGCTCAGCTAAGAAAGAGAGAACTGCTGTGGGTATCACATTTGTCACTTGTGGGGTGTGTGTGATGCTCGAGTCTCTCCTAAACACTGTTATAGCTTATTTATATAATCATCACTTGGACAGCTTTACTGTTGCTTAAATGAATCATAGAATCAAGTAGGTTGAAAAAGTCCTTTAAGATCATCCAAGTCAAACCATTACCCCAGGACTGCCAAGGCCATCACTAAGCTATGTCAAAATGAGCAGGTGTTTGGAGATAACACATGCTTCTATTGGTTTATTCAGTGTTTACCTTGCTGTGTTGGATTTCTTTCATTTCTTGCTGTCACATTGGCAAGATTCCTCCCCACCAGTAAGAGAAACAGTTGTTTTCTTTAGCCCACAGACTCTGCTCTTTATCTTTGTAGAGATCAAGAGACCAGCAGCCTCAGTTCATCTAAAATCCTCCCACTTGTTCATTAAAATAGATATTAACCTGAGCAACACTGAGTTTTCTGGTGTCTTGAAAACTTGATTTATTCAAATGTTACATTTCCAAACAGGATGAAGGTGATTTTGAGGGATTGTGAGTAAATGAATCATTTTGAGATGTGCTGGAAGCTGCTACCTTAATGGTTTTGTATGGTCAATGCCCTATGGGATGTGCTGTGGGTGTATAGAGGAGGAAGCAAACTGACAGCAAAATTCAGACCCTTGTGCTGAATTATAGGTGAGTCCTGCCTGTGTGTAGTGGAAACAGGGCAATAAATGAGGTGTCTGTTGATTCCTTCCAGGAGAATGATGCCTCTGTAAGGCTGAAGATCGCTTCCCTGCTGGGCTTGTTGTCCAAAACTGCTGGGTTTTCTCCAGACTGCATCATGGATGATGCCATTAACACTCTTCAGAATGAGAGTAAGTCCCAGTTTTTAGGTGGTGCCTGAGGTCAAGGCAGATTCATCCTGTCTTTGCAGCGTTTAGGACAGTGGAAAGGCACTTTAGAGCTGAAGTGTATAGTGGGGAACTGTTGCTCAGAGTATTTATGTTCTGCTGTTGTGAATGATGACAGAAAATACTATGTCCTAAGGAGGAGAAAAATGCTCCTCAGACCTGCCTGCTGTGTACCTTTGTTTTAAAGGAGTGCAAACGTTGCTTTTCCATTAGTGTATAAGACCTGTTGCTTCTCAAGTGCTCTGTTCTAGAGGACAGTCTTGCTTAAAGTGGGATCTTGTTTGAAGAGGATGTTTTCTTTCTTACTATGCATTAGTTTATTAGTGTTGGATTTGTAATAGACAGTAAAAGACAGGTTGTCTTGTTTGTGGTTTCATTACAGTCTGTTTTTATTTGCTATTATATGCTTTCTGTGATGTGGTTTAATTTTAATGTCATTTATAGAATCAAGTAATAGTTTGGGTTGCAAGAGACCTTAAAGCTTCTCCAGCTCCAACCCCCTGCTATGGGCAGGGACCCCTTCCACTAGAGCAGCTTGCTCCAAGCCCCTGTGTCCAACCTGGCCTTCAACACTGCCAGGGATGGGGCAGCCACAGCTTCTCTGGGCAACCTGGGCCAGTGCCTCAGCACCCTCCCAGGGAAGAGCTTCTGCTTTATATCTAACCTAAATCTCACTTGTAAGTGCTGGTTGGGTTGAGTGAGTTCAGCAGAGGGCCACTGCAGTGGTTGGGTGCTAGAGTAAGTGACGTGCAGGGGGAAGCTGAAGGAGCTGAGCTTGTTCTGGCATTGAAAGGAGAAGTGTTCAGGAGGACCTTCCAACCCTGATGCCTGTGTGCTTCTGTAGCTGGTGAGGATCTCAGTAAAGAGGCCCAGAGCCTTTCACTGCTTTGTTTTGCAGAGTCTCACCAGGTCCTTGCTCAGCTGCTGGACACCCTGTTGGTGATTGGCACAAAACTCACAGAGAATCCACCAGTCAGGATGAGGCTGGTCGAGGTGGCCTGCAAGGTAAGGCAGCCTCAGTGGGACAGGAAACCTTTATCACTGCTACAGGACAAAAACAATGTAGTCAGTGTCTAAATCATAGAATCATAGAACAGGTAGGGTTGGAAGGGACCTTAAGATAATCCAGTTCCAACCCCCCTGCCATAAGCAGGGACACCTCACACTAAACCATGGCACCCAAGGCTTCATCCAGCCTGGCCTTGAACACTGCCAGGGATGGAGCACTCACAACCTCCCTGGGCAACCCATTCCAGTGCCTCAGCACCCTAACAGGAAACAATTTCTTCCTTAGATCCAATCTAAACCTCCCCTGTTTCAGTTTGAACCTGTTACCCCTTCTCCTGTCACTACAGTCCCTAATGAAATCCTCAACAGACTTACAATACTAACATTTCATTAACTGCTAGGGATCTTCCTATGATTAGTTGTTACAAAGGGGTAAAAGAACAACAAGCTTCCAGTTACATCTGTTCTTTTCCATTCCACAGCATCTGACAGATTCTTCCCATGGTGTAAGGAATAAGTGTCTGCAGTTAATCGGCTGTCTTGGACCAGTAGAAAAAGGTGCTGCAAAAGAATCTGAAAGCCAGGCTGCCAAAGATGTGCAGAAGATCATAGGAGATCATTTTAATGACCAGGACCCTCGGGTTAGGACTGCAGCTATAAAAGCCATGGTAAGTGGTGCTGGTGTAGTGGAAGCAATTGCTGGAAGGTTTGGAGAATGGACAGCCAATGGATTTATATGCAGTTGTGTTTTTCTAATCAATCAAAGAATGAATGGCTGTGAAGTTTAAAGAAATTAGTATTTAATCTTGACTTGATTTAACCAAACCATTCTGTGACTACTCTGCTCTCATGAGACCCCACTTGCAGCTCTGGTATCCTCAATATAAAAAGGACATGGAGCTGTTGGAACAAGTGCAGAGGAGCCCACGAGGATGAGCAGGGGCTGGAGCAGCTCCCATATATGAAGGCAGGCTGAGAGAGTTGGGGCTGTTCAGCCTGGGGAGGAGAAGCTGCGTGGAGACCTCAGAGCAGCTTCCAGTGTCTGAAGGGGGCCTCTAGGGATGCTGGGGAGGGACTCTTCATTAGGGACTGCAGTGACAGGACAAGGGGTGATGGGTTCAAACTGACACAGGGGAAGTTCAGGTTGGATCTAAGGAAGAAGTTCTTTACTGTGAGGGTGCTGAGACGCTGGCACATGGTGCCCAAGGAAGCTGTGAGTGCTCCATCCCTGGCAGTGTTCAAGCCCAGGCTGGACACAGGGGGCTTGGAGCAGCCTGGTCTAATGTGAGGCATTCCTGCCCATGGCAAGGGGTTGGAACTGGATGATCTTAAGGTCCTTTCCAACCCAAATCATTCTATGAGTCTATGATTGAAAATACTTATAGGCAAGAGAATGAAATATTTTCATTATAGCAGGAATGCAGATTTTACTCAAAGCAGAAAAGCCAGTGGTGAAAATTTGGTCTCTGTCACTTAAACCTATCATTATACTTGTTTGGTTTTCCCTGTAGCTGCAGCTTCATGAAAGAGGATTGAAATTACAGCAGGCTATTTACAGTCAGGTAAACCTTGTATTTCTCTTTATTTTGTCTTTGTTTGCATACCCTGCTTTTTAGACTCTGTGACTATGTGCTTTGAGTGGAGGGCACTGAGCAGATGTGTTCAGTATTTTGCACTTGAGTTGCCTATATTCCTTATAGTCCTATGACAGTGGAAATGGAAATCTCCTTAGCATTATTGTGCTTAAATACACTAAAGTATATGCTATGATATATATTATCGGGGAGATAATTGTGGGAAGGACAAGGCAGTATGTGATTCTTAATGTCTTCTGGAAATCTCAAAGTCTTAACCCCTTGTTTATTGGAGCAAATACATGAAGCTTGTATCTTACATCAGTCAGGTTGCAAAGCTGAAGCCTGCATCAAATTAGTTCTAATATAGACTCACATTTCATGCTTTCTACATAGTACAGACAATTCTAGAGTGTTCCAGCATTTTCTGATGGACTTTAGGAGGACAAGTCTACTCAATCAAACATGGAAATACTAGGGAGTAGAAGGGAAGACTAAATCTCCCCTGATTTTTAATCTATCCTAACTGCTTCCTGGTTAGGGTCCTCATTGCACTGTGGGAAGTGAATGATAGCTCAGGTGGAGATGTTTCAGGTAGATTGGACTGTGATTCTTTTTTCAGGCCTGCAAGCTGTTGGCAGATGATTACGAGCAAGTGCGTAGTGCTGCAGTTCAGCTCATTTGGGTCCTCAGTCAGCTCTACCCTGAAAGGTATGTACTGGATGCAAAGTGACTCAAAGCACTGGCAGAGACCAACATCTTTGTGGCTGCCATGGACAGTGGGCTTGAGTGCACCCTCAGCAAGTTTGCTGATGACACCAAGCTGTGTGGTTGGGTGGATCCGCTGGAGGGAAGGAATGCCATCCAGAGGGACCTGGACACACTTGTGAGGTGGGCTGATGCCAACCTCATGGAGTTTAACCATGCCAAGTGCAAGGTCCTACACCTGGGTTGGAGCAATCCCAGGCACAGCTCCAGGTTGGGCAGAGAGGAGATTGAGAGCAGCCCAAGGAGAAGGACTTGGGGGTGGTGGTCGAACAGAACATGAACATGAGCCGGCTGCAGTGTGCGCTTGCAGCCCAGAAAGCAACCGTATCCTGGGCTGCATCCAAAGGAGCGTGCCCAGCAGGGCCAAGGAGCTGATCCTGCCCCTCTGCTCTGCTCTGCTCTCGGGAGACCTCACTTGGAGCATTGGGGGCAGTTCTGGGGTCCTCAACATCAGAAGGACATGGAGCTGTTGGAACAAGTCCAGAGAAGGGCCACAAGGATAAGCAGGGGCTGGAGCATCTCCAGTACAAAGACAGGCTGAGAACATTGGGGCTGTTGAGCCTGGGGAAGAGAAGCTGCGTGGAGACCTCAGAGCAGCTTCCAGTGTGTGAAGGGGGCCTCTAGGGATGCTGGGGAGGGACGCTTCATTAGGGACTGTAGTGACAGGACAAGGGGTAACGGGTTCAAACTGAAACAGGGGAGGTTTAGATTGGATCTAAGGAAGAAATTCTTTGCTGTGAGGGTGCTGAGGCACTGGAATGGGTTGCCCAAGGAAGTTGTGAATGCTCCATCCCTGTCAGTGTTCAAGGCCAGATTGGATGAAGCCTTGGGTGCCATGGTTTAGTGTGAGGTGTCCCTGCTTATGGCAGGGGGATTGGAACTGGATGATGTTAGGGTCCCTTCCAACCCTAACTATTCTATGATTCCAATCCCGAGAGTCTTGTCCTGAGACTTAGTAAGTCTTACTTCTTAAATCCTGGAAGTCTTACTAAATCCTGAGAGTAAGTCTTAGGAGTAGCTGATGTGTACAGATTGCCAATACCTGATACGAATGCACTGATGCAGATGAAGTTTTGGCTCCTGGTACTTGTTGCACATCCATAGGAATTCATCATGGTTGTCTCTTACTTGATGCCATCCAGCATGGTGTCAGTTCAGCACATTCTGAATTCACTGACTCATGTTTCTCTTTGACAGCATCGTCCCAATTCCTTCTTCTAACGAAGAAATCCGCTTGGTTGATGATGCCTTTGGCAAAATCTGTCACATGGTCAGTGATGGTTCCTGGGTTGTGAGAGTACAAGCTGCCAAGTTATTGGTGAGTTGCATTCTTTTCTTCTCCCATTAAGAATAGTCAACCTTGTGGTACTTCAATTGTACATCTGTTTGGAAACAAATGGGCGAACGTTCAATAACTATATAGGTAAATTTCTACCACAATTCAGAGAAGAAAGGAGAGAGGTTGAGGAAACCCGAAAGTCTCTCAGCTGAACTCTATAGTGATTGTTCCCTTGAGAGTAGAGGGTTGGGTATCGAAGCAAAAACCAAGTACTTGTCATATTTCCCTCCCCTGCTCCTCCAGCACAGGACATGTAAACCAGCTGAACTCAGGAGAGGCCATATTCACTCCAGTGGGCAAATAAGATGTTCTGACCATTTTAAGTGAACTCCTTTAGACTCTGACATACAGAAGTGTCAGGCATTGTATAAAGCTGTTAGAATGAGGGAATAAGATTGGATGCTGTGTTGGGATGAGTCAGGAGACTATGTACCATAATTTAGAATAACCCCGTTTCTTCCTGTTTGTCTCTTTAGGGTTCTATGCAACAAGTTAGTTCCCATTTCTTAGACCAGACTCTTGACAAGAAGCTCATGTCAGATCTGAGGGTACGTAAATGGGTTTGGTTTTCCTGTGTGTAGTGTACTGAAACTGCACAACAGGTATGTGAATGTTGAGCTTGCTTGTTTACCATGTCCTTGCCTCAGGGCTGCTGAGATCGAATTGATGATGACAGGGTTTCTTTTAGATTAAAGTCAATGAATTGCTGGTTTTAGGTTTCATTAGCCAAGCATGTAATAAACAGCTTCAGGCTATTCAGGTTTCACAGATGAGAGGTAAACATTTGTGTTCTTCTGATGTTTGGCTAAAAGCTTTATTTATTGTGTATGGAAAGGCTGCATCCTAATTTAAGGAGCAAGCTGATGGAAACATCCTGCAAGATCCATTTCAAGAGACACTTGTTGCTAAAGGCTGATCCCTAAGAGCAAAGCTTGTCGGTAGAATTCCTTCCCAAAGCAACTTGGTGGAGGTATTATGTTCAGTTTTCCTGCCTACAGAAGAAAGATGAAGGAAGGTAGAGTTGGTAGTTTTTGTGGGCTGCTTTGTAAAGGCTGTTAAAGTAAGTACTGCACAGCTCTCTGTACAGTGTGGGGGGAAAGGAGGTGGATTAGCCAAGCATGCTGAATGAATATCACATTTTCTGCATTGCTGAACTCTGTGTAGTGTTGGTAGTCATGAAAGGATTTAATTGCAGTGGAACCAGTTGAGCTGCAAAGTGATACCATGTTTTTGCAGATCAGTTACTGGTTATTTAACTACATGGGCCTTTGCTCTGACCCACTTTGGCTGTTCTTATAAGGGATGTCTAAGATGACATGGTTAAGTATGAGGTGTCCCTGCCCATGGCAGGAGGTTGGAACTGGATGATCTTAAGGTCCTTTCCAACCCAAACCATTCTATGATTGTTAGTTAAAATACATTGGTTGTTATCCTTCTTCCAACATTAAAAGAACAAAGAGTTACTGGCAATTAGAATTAATCATAGAAGAGAAGGTACTGCTTGCTTTTCTTTGCATTTGAATGCGTCAGTCGGTGTCTAAGCCTTGAGCTACATCTATTTTCAACTCCAATAAAGCCATTTAATACTTTATTGCTGCCAAGTTTGCCATGGTTGTAACTGACCGTCTTGTTTGGACAGAGGAAGCGCACTGCACATGAGAGAGCCAAAGAACTCTACAGCTCTGGGGAGTTTTCCAGTGGCAGAAAGTGGGGAGATGATGCCCCCAAAGAGGAGATCGACACAGGGGCTGTAAACTTGATTGAATCAGGAGCTTGTGGGGCTTTTGTTCATGGCCTGGAGGATGAGATGTATGGTAAGTGTTCAGTTACTATGGAATGACTAAGAGAGATGTGTGCTGGCTAGTAAGCTTTTGGGTTTTCTTGGGGTCAAAATAGATGACTTGGCTGTTGTGTTTGATGGATTTCAGGTTGGTGGGGTTTATTCCAGTGTGAGCTCTGATGTGGCAGTTGTTTCAAAGATGCTGCAGCGTTACACAGAATTTTGGATAGAAATGGTTCATTGCATAGCCAAAACCAAATACCTTTCTATAAACAATGAAGTTTTAGTAAAATACCTGTAAGAAATAGTTGCTTATGGTACAAAGAAACCTACTAGGATTGGCTTTTTTGTTGTTGACTTAAATTTAACTGTTGCACTTGGCTCTCATTTGGCAACATCAGTTGCTGCTGCTGCTGCTGCTGTTTGGAATTGATGTTTTCTCTGCAGGAAGGAAAACGTAGAATCAGGTTGGAAAAGACCTATAAGATCATCAAGGCCAACATTTACCTCAGCACTGCCAAGGCCACCACTAAACCGTGTCACAAAGCACCACATCTGCATGACTTTTGAACCCTTGCAGGGCCAGTGCCTGCAGCCCTGCCCTGGGCAGCCTCTTCCAATGCCTGAGCACCCTGTGGGCAAGGAATTGTTCCTCAGCTCCATCTAAACCTGCCCTGGTCACAGCTTAAGGCCGGTTTCTCTTGTCCCATCTCTTGTTCCTTGGGAGCAGAGCCCAGCCCCTCCTGGCTCCATCCTCCTGGCAGGCACTTGGAAGGAGCCATCAGGCCCCCCCTGAGCCTTCTCCACACTGAACCCCCCAGCTCCCTCAGCCATTCCCCATCACCCTTGGGCTCCAGGCCCTGCTCCAGCTCCATTGCCCTTCCCATGACCCAAGTGCAGGACCTGGCCCTCAGCCTTGTTGACCCTCATGCTGCTGGTCTCTCTGCCCATCAATGCAGCCTGTCCACATCCCTCTGCAGAGCCTTTCTACCCTCCAGCACATCAACGTTCCCACCCAGCATGGTGTCCTCTGCGAACTTGCTGAGGGAGCTCAATCCCCTTGCCCAGATCCTATAAAGGAGAATAGATAAAGATATCAAACAGAACTGGCCCCTAATACTACCCAAAATTGAAGGAACTTGCTTAAAACGTAGCCCTACAAGGAACCTGTGCCCATGGAGTCCAATAATTGCTCATTTTGGAAACAGCAGCTTCCATCCTAACAAAGGTTAGACCTAGGGCAGACCAACCCATGTATTTATCCAAATGCTTCAAAATCCAAGAGCCACAACTCACAGGTTTTTCCTTCTCATTTCCAACCCAACTGTATCCATAGCCAGTTTGTACCCATTTGATCTTCCCAGCGGTAGGTGTCAGATGAAACAGTTGTTGTTTCTCTCAGGGACTGGCTTCCCTATTGAATTAACAGTGTAAGGGGCAAACAGGGTAGGACTCTTTAGTCTCTGCTGCTGTAAAAGCTTTCCTCTTGGCCAGCGATGCTTGAACATCTGTGACTGAATCCGTGTGTTTTCAGGCACTTGAATCTGAGGCGGGGTCTTGCAATGATATTGGGAATTCCTTTTCTTTCATGGAAATAGCTGGAAACATTCTGAGGTCATGTTTACCTGTTCCACACTGCTGCTGTGCTTGTTTCTGTTGGTCTTCCTATGATGGATGCAGAGGCTGCCATCTCTTCCCAGCAGATTGTGTCTCATCTGCTCTCTAAAGGGATGAATGAGGAGTGTCCAAGTGGAACACACGTGTTCCTGAGCTCCTGGTTTGGCTGCAGCACTGACCATGCTGATGGCTTCAGGAAAGCCTGTGTGTTCCCCTTCCCAGCTCAGCTTCCCTGTGAGTAAAGTGCACGTGATGCTTCTTTCTACTGAGAGCAGGTGGTGTTCGCAGAGACATGAGAAAACGCTGAGCTCACAAAGTTATTCCTGAAGCTGCTTTTAATGTTGCAGGAGAGGTGAGGCTAAATCAGAAAGTGCAAACCCACCATAACAAAAGTACCGCTGGTAGATTGTGTTGGAACGGTTGGGGTTTGTTCCAGGACTCGTGCACATAAAAGCATGTTCCCCTAACAGACTGGTTTGGGTTGGAAGGGACCTTAAAGCTCCTCCAGCTCCAACCCCTGCTCCCACAGGCAGGGACCCCTTCCACTGGAGCAGCTTGCTCCAAGCCCCTGTGTCCAACCTGGCCTTGAGCACTGCCAGGGATGGGGCAGCCACAGCTTCTCTGGGCACCCTGTGCCAGCGCCTCAGCACCCTCCCAGGGAAGAGCTTGTGCCTAAGAGCTCAGCTCAGGCTCCCCTCTTTGGGCAGGTTCAAGCCATTGCCCTTGGCCTGGCCCTACAGGCCCTTGTCCCAAGCCCCTCTCCAGGTTTCTTGCCTGGATCTCTGCCTCCACTGCAGCGCTTTTAAATCCTGCTGAGCTCTCTTCTTCCTCAGGTTGCTGCCTGCATTACTTGTTGTAACTTCAACCCCAACCAATGTGTGAGCTTCTGAAAGCAATATTGGCAAAACGGCAACACCTTGGTCTTAAAGACCACAGAGACTCATCTGTGTGACAGCAGCTTTGTTCCTGAGCACGCAGGGGTCTTGCTGTGCTTGCCTTTTTCTCTTTAATCGGGATCCTCAGGACTCAAGTGTGTGCTTTAAGAACAATGGGCCTGAAAGCTGCACTCCAGTTGAAGGAAATGTTTTCAAGATGAGCTAATTTGAGTGAAAAACAGGAGTATGTTGAAAACAAGAACGTTTGCGAGACATCACATCCATCCTCTTTTATGATCTCCATGCATAAATGTGATGGAGGCCAGCGAGGATGGCTGTAGAGAAGAGAATCTCATCTCTGCTTAAGCTTGCTATGTTTGGGTATTCGTGAAGTTCCTGGGATGTTTTAGAGCATAAACACACTCTGGACACTTCTGGATGTTCTTGTGCTTAAATTATGAGGCACTGTAATAATATGGCACCTTTTTCCTTTCTTTTGAGGCATCTGAAGTCAGGAAGCAGAGGACTTGCATTGTATTCAGTGCCAATACTCTGGGGCTTTTCAGCCATTCATGAAGTGCTCCATAAAAATGTGCTGAAGTGCTCCAAGCAATTAAAATGCCAGAAGAATAAAACAAGCAGAGTTTAATTATCTCAAGTACTTTGCTTAAGATACCAGAGTTAATGCTACCCTTGCAAAACGCACTATTAACACGTAGTATTAATTGCTGGTAGGACACCTATTTGTCACTTCCAGCTCCCTCTTGTAGGTGCATACACCAGCAGCAGTATTAGATTGTAAGGTTTGCCTGTAGAAGTGTCCCCAGTGGGGCCTCTGCTTAGTCTCCATCATCATAGAATCACAGAGTGGTTTGGGTTGGAAGAGACCCTAAACCTCATCCAGTTCCAACCCCCCTCAGGGTTTCCTTAGCATCTTCTATCCTTATCCCAGTCCTTGAACAATGTGAAGCCTGGCTGTTGAGTGGCATGTCCTTTTAAACACAATGAATTCCCTCCCTCTCTGTTGACAGAGGTTCGGATCGCTGCAGTTGAAGCCTTGTGTATGCTGGCTCAGTCCTCGCCTTCCTTTGCGGAGAAATGCCTGGATTTCTTGGTTGACATGTTCAACGATGAAATAGAGGAGGTGAGGTTGCAGTCAATACACACCATGAGGAAAATCTCCAACAACATCACACTGAGGGAGGACCAGCTGGATACTGTGCTGGCTGTCTTGGAGGTAAGGAATTCCTAAAGAGGGAAAAAACGGTATTTGTGCCTTCTCTGGGGTGCTTCATTGTATAATGTTAATCAGCCCCTTTCAGATGGGACTGTCCACCTTTATTGCTGGGTTTTTTTGCTCTTCTAAGAGCAAAAGGCGAAGGTCAGAATCCCAGAGTAGTTTGGGTTGGAAGGGACCTTAAAATCGTTCAGTTCCAACCCCTTCCATGGGCAGGGACCCCTTCCACTGGAGCAGCTTGCTCCAAGCCCCTG
>NDXB01003566.1:50267-106447 GCA_002631895.1 Agapornis roseicollis | reverse complement strand
TAAACATCAGTATTATCAGCTCTGTTCCCAGGCTGAATCAAAACACAGTGCTGCACCAGCTACCATGAAGGAGAAAAACTGACTGCTACTGCTGAACCCAGGACAGCATTTTAGAGCTACCCGTGGCTGTCATAACAGACAAGAGTTTTCTAGAAAATTAACTGGCCAGAGAAATGATAGAGATGCACAGTTCACCAGGGCGGCATAACGTATAAAGCAGAGGGAAGGTGATAAATTGAATCAAACAAATTAGGAACAAGCTGCTTCTTCAGGCACCATTATTAAACATCTCTAGCCTTTTCTCACTGACAAAGCAAATACTAACAGAGTAACATAAGCTTGGTTTAGGCATCTGTTTTTGAAAATTATGTGTCCTGCTGTAGTTTTCATCTCTGCTTTTGGCCGTGTTTCTATCCACAGTCCTTTCAGCCTTGTATTCTCAGAGCTTTGATCCAATGAGCAAATACTGATCTGCTTATCGCTCACCCAGTGCAATTCCTCATGCTCTGTGGTTGCTGTGTATATGTTCTCTCATGAGGGGTGCACTAAGAGTCCTTTGTTCTCTCATGAGGGGTCTGCTAAGAGTCCTTTAGGGCCAGATCCTGCTTTGGCTGAAATCAATAGAAATCATTCCTGCTTTAGTGTACTGTAAATGGCAGACATGCCCCCAAACATCCTATCTGGCAACACAGTTTATGCTCTCACATGCACACCTGCCCTCTGCTTTATATTCAGGATGAAGATGGTAGAGAAAATACCTTTCCTCTCACAGTAGCAATTAAAGCTCCTTATTATCCTAACAGGAAGTGGCAAAGGGAGGCTACAGCTCTTTTTACAGTATTTATGATAACCCACATGAAAGTCTAGTACATACAAACATTTAGGTTAGCTTTTCCCTGGAGATGTCTGTGTAAGAAATACTGGGACATCCTTGTGCCAATAAGGAAGAGATGTTTTTAAAAACAGTGCAAAGGAATTGCTCCTGAGTGATTCATTAGTGTAGGATTACTGTAGGATAATAGATGGGAAAAGGTAATGAGGTGTAGCCTGTGAGGTCATTTAGGATTACTGCCTCCTCCAGTTTGTGGAGTAGTCTTCTGTAAGTTATCCTGGGAGCGGAGTTGCCTTTAATGTTAAAGTTGCAACAGTTTATAGGTACTTTTCCCAGTCACAATGATGCTGTCTCCTCTCGGAAGGAAGTTCCTCCAAGTGTCCAAAGTGGCTGTAGAGAAATGAGGAGGAAGGATGGATGGAGCAGGCAGGATTAATACGTTTGGTTTAGAGGGCATTAGGTGTTTTGACACTCCTACAGAGCAGTGTCTCAATACATAATTTACAACCCAAGTAACAATAGCACTGCCTCAAAGGCAAGTTCATTGCGATACTGACTGTAGATACCATCTTCTGCTGTAATTGTTTCTTGAGACAGTTCACAACTGTCATTCCTTAGTATCATGAGGGGGCATGCAGACTTGACAGAGCATGCATACAGGGAAATGATGTGGTTTGGCTGGGAGTCATCAGAAATGAGAAATATGTAATAGTCATGCGATATTGCAATTACATAGGATGCACCGTATTAATATTATTCGGCACTCGCATAACTACATCTGTTGGGCTCAATATATGGGCCTACATGCGCGTGTGTGAATATAAATATGCACAAGCAATTTAAAGGCTTTATTTCACCAGTCGGGGATGACAGCACAATTCCAAAGCAGCACATTCACAGATAATGACTCCAGATAATGCCAAGCACGTACCAGTAAAGACTTTACAGGGTTTAAGTATTAATGTCAGTGCTTGTGCAGGATTTTTAATACGTTTTTCGGCCAAAGGCATGTTCATGCAACGCCTGATGCGGACGAAGCTGGGGTAAGCGTGGTGGGATTTGGTGTTTCCCTTCCCGTGTAAGGCAGACCNGTCAGTGCTTGTGCAGGATTTTTAATACGTTTTTCGGCCAAAGGCATGTTCATGCAACGCCTGATGCGGACGAAGCTGGGGTAAGCGTGGTGGGATTTGGTGTTTCCCTTCCCGTGTAAGGCAGACCCGTCCAGCCGAGGGGCTGGCGGTGACCTGCCGCTCCGCACAGCGCCCGTGTCACCCCGGCTGCTGCCGCCAGGTGGCGCCTGGTACCGCCCCGCCGGCAGCCCCGGGAGCCCGAAGGAGCCCTGTGGCGTTCCGGATGGGGGTTAAAACATGGCAGGGCTCGGTTGTGCGAGGTGGTCTCCATGTCGGCATTCCAGCAAAGCAGCCCGGGAGTTGTTTTCCGGGCAAAGGCTGTGCTTGCAGCAGCTCCCAGAACACCTCATGCCTGGCTGTGCGCTTTTACTCCTCTTGGATCCCCTTTGCTAAGGCCACACGAGTGAGGTCATGAAGTTGGCGCTTGAGAGGACTTTGTTCATCACCTCCTGCTGTTTCCCATTACTGCGAGGCTGTTGTCTATGCTGCAGATGGCGTTTATGGTGTTTAGTCACTCCCATGGTGTGGTAATATCTGTGATGATTAACATTTTTGCCTTTGTAATAAGTTTATTGCAAATGGCTAGGACTTGTGCATGTGTCTGTGTAGTCTTCTGCAAGGGAAACATTTACTCATGTACCAAAAATGTCTCTCTCCTGCTGTTGTGTTCTTCAGAGGTCACCAGATGAACAGGAGGTGCTAGTACAGACAACATCCCCTGCATCAATTCCAGATGGAAATACATCAGTTTCCAGACTGTATATTTCATTTTAAGTTTGTTTCATGAAGCAGTGCTGTCTCAGAGAATATGGCTGTTTATTTAAATTGATAACTGAAATAATTGATGTTCTCTGAGAGCATCTGTATGCCTAGACATGGGGTTTACCACTTATTAAGACAAAAGATTTACATGAAAGCCTTGCTAAAACATTGGCATTACCTCTACAGGCTGTGCACAAAGTCTTGTTCTGTTGCCATCACAATCACTTGGGGTGTGGATTTGCTGTGTTTGCATCTGTACTTCAGGCACTTGTGTAATATAATATGAAAGCAAGTAACTTTGCATGTCCGTTGCAGTGTTCCAGTTCCTTTGCAACTGTGCCTTGTTCTTTTGTGTCCAGATAAACCATTTGTTCTTGTGACCTCTTGGTCTAAAACCCAAACTTGCTATTAAAGAGCTTCGTGAGTTGCAGCCACATGCGTATAATTTGTTCAGGCTTTGCCTCTGTGTGGTAGAACTTTTATATTCATTATTAGTTGCTTCCATACCTACTAAACACAGGCAGAATCACTATGCAATAAGGAAAGAGGAAAATGTGATAAACTTGTTGAACATGTTGCATGACTACCTCTTAGCTGAGTTCACAATTTCATACTCTCCTTTACATAAAAACTGTGTGGTGGGCACCTCACTGTCTGGGCCTTCAGTGAGCTTCCTCCTGTTACTGCTTCTGGTTAAATGAGTGAACAAATACTTCAAGAATTTCACTGTTATTATTTATTCTAATTCAATTATTGACTGAACTTAATCTTACTTTCAATTAGTTTTATAATGCTTATGAATTATTATCTCATTTTTGCAAGGAAGAAGGATGCACTTCTTCGGGGCAGAGAATATTGCAAGCATATGAGTTGTCCACTTAACTTGGTCACGTAATCTCATTGTTAAGCTGGAGAATTCTGCTGTCACTAAAACTTTTGTGTGATTGCTGTGAATGTATCGTGTTCCACTGCATCTTTTAAGAAGTCATTAAATTTAGAAATATACTGTAAATACTTAAATGAACAACAGGGAGAGTTCCTTATGATGTGCCTGTAATATCAAAATGGCTTAAAAATCAATTGTTTGCTGTTGTTTTGGGTTTTTTTTTCCTTTCTAGCAAACTTCTGAAGAGAAGGAAGTCTGAAACGGGGCTGCAGGGGGTGACCGGAGAATGGTTTCAAGGAATGCAAAGACAAAAATTTCACAATTATGTTGATGTGAATAGGATGCTAAAACCTCCGCTGGAACATCAGCTAAGGAAGAGCAGAAACACTGGTGAGTTGCATTCTTCCATTTCCTTATCTATGTGATAATGGTCGCCAAGCCAGTGTCTTGGATTTCAGAGTGTAGTAGCTAAGGAGTTTCTGAAACTGCAGCGAGTTTTCTTCTCATGTCAAAGTTTTACCAAAGATGTATTTCAAAATTACTGTTTCTTTAAGCCAGTTCTGTTAAAAACACACCTGGGAGTCACAACAGAAAATCCCTGATATTCATATCCCATAGTTAGAATCATAGATTGGCCCAGGTTGGAAGATCATCTAGTTCAACCTTTTATGAGAAATGAAGCCTGGATGAGATTATCTAGCACCCTGTCCAGTTGCATCTTGTAAGCTTTCAGTGATGGAGACTCCACTATGTACCTGTGAAGGTTTTTCCAGTGGTTGATTGTCCTCACTGTAGAAGATTTCTCTCTTAATCAAGATGAAGTTGCTGTAATTATAGTAAATATAGTGGTGGTTTCCCAATCAAAGCAACAATGATTACGTTGCATGTCATCTCAGCACCATGGAGGTGCTTGTTTACTCCCTCCCAGTGGGACAGGGGAGAGAATCAGAAGGGTGAAAGTATGAAAACTCACAGTTTGAGATAAGGGCAGTTTAACAAGTAAAGCAAAAGGCATGAACAAAAGCAAAGCAAAACAAGGAATTCATTCATCACTTTCTACAGTCGGGCAGATGCTCAGACATCTCCAGGAATGCAGGGCTCCATCATGTGTAATGGTTACTTGAGAAGACAAATGCCGTCACTCCAAATGTGCCCTCTTCATTCTTCTTCCCTGAGTTTTATGCTGAGCATGATACCATATGGTGTGGAACATTCCTTGGGTCAGCTGGGGTCAGCTGTCCCAGCTGCGTCCCCTCCCAAATCCTTCTGCTCCCCCAGCCTACTGCTGGTGAGGTGCTGTGGGGAGCAGAAAAGGTTTTGACCCTTTAGTTACTGCTCAGCAGTAACTAGAACATCCCTGCTTTAACAACACTGCTCTCGTCACAAAACACAGCCCTCTACGAGCTACTATAGGAAAAAAATAACTGTCCAAGCTAAAACCAACCCAAAAAGACTTTTTTATCTAATTTTCTTAAGGAAACTAGAAGCACCTAAATGACATTTGGAATAAGTAGGTGATCTGGGTTTGGGGGAGAGGTTTGACTGTATCAGTGGAACCTCTTCTTGGTAATGCTCGGCTAAAGGCATGACAGGATGGGTGACAAAGCCAGGAAAGTTGGGCTGACCAGTAAGTAACTTCTGGAGACTTTATTTCACATGTTCTGCTGCCCATACAGAATGAATATGCACAAGAAACATGGTGTCTCTATACCAAGCAGGGTATTCTGTACTGTCTTTCTAATCTTCCATCCAGATAGTTTTAGTGCCTATATATGCTTTTATTCCATTCACATTTCTTCATGTTTTTCATTAAGTTCTTTCTATTTGTGCTTCATAGCAACTGGAAGCAGAATTATGCATTGCAAAAGAAAAGTGAAATCCTAAAAATTTTTCTGATGCTACAGACCGACTCAGAACAGAACTCTGTCTTTCCTCACATCCCTTCTAGTCCACAGTTACCTACTATTATTGTCTTTTAGAGATGGTCTAATTGATGCATTAGCTAACTAAACTGTGCGTAACTGTTCTCTGGTATTTAATGTTGAAAGATGCTGTTTCTGTTTCAGATCGGCAGAAGGGGTTGTGTGCCTCAGAGGCTTGTCTGACATTTCCAACTGTATAAATTGGCTTAATAAAAGGTACTTCTACCCACCAGCCTTCCTCTGTCTACATTCTTAGACCATCCTGTCCATGGCAGAGTGCTGTAAGGACTCTCCTGATGTCACCTTCATTGCCAAGTCAAACAATGCCACCAAGAGGTTAGGCTTTGAAAGAGGGGAAGGATGCAGCATTTTGTAATACACAGAGATTGTTGCTGAAGAGAAACCCATGTATCACACAGGATTTAAATCACATGACATGAATTACTGCAGTTTGGACTAGGTCCAAAATGCTGCCCGTTGCTGTTGTTATCAGTGACACTTTGTTCTCATTTCTGGCTTTGCTTTCTCCTACAGTCACTGGATAAGCCATTTTCAGGCTGTTGTATTGTTTCAGATATCTGAAAAGGAAAAAAAAGGTTTAGTGTCTTATTTCTGAGTCTTGTTTTCCATATGTCTGCTGTTTCCCATGGCACATATTAATAGCAGACCCTGCAGTTTGTTCCCCTAATCTGTGAGCAATACTCATCCTCTCTTTCACAGAAAATTGCCAGCTGCTTTTACAGGCAGATGATTTGTGTTCCAGTTGAAGAAATCAAATTCTAACCTTCCCAAAGAAATCATTCATGATACCTTGGCTTTAAAATCAGTTCTTATATGCAGGTTGCAACGGAATACATGTGCTTCAATGGGTATGGGGATCCCATCATAAAGAATTACATGATACAAGAAGACACCTTAGTCTGAATGACTGTTATGTAGTTAAATTACAATACCTTAGTTTGAATTACTGTTATGTAGTTCAATTACAGTCTATTAAACCATAGTATATTCAGGCTTGCCATATTTCTATTTCTTACAAAGGTAAAAAGAAAGTGACTGATGATGGTGGGTGCCTCAATTTTCCAATGTCTGATTTGCCTGTATTTTAAAATGGTTCTGCTCTGCAAATGGTTGAGTGCTGATCACTTTCTGAAAGGCAGCCTCATCTCTCTCACATGTGTTGCCTAAAACCAGTGACACTTTTTGAAACTGTAGACCTGTTTGTCTTTCTCTTAATGTTCTAGTTAGTCATTACAAACCAGCATGTCACATAGTCTGTCCAAAATGTCAATAAAACTGGATTTGCCTGGCATAAAAGGTAAGCAGAGGGAAAATGTTTACGAAGCCATAACTTTTAATGCATATTTTAACACTGCATTTGTGAGAACTTGAAACAAATCAAATTTTTGTAATATTTTTAGATCATAAGGAACTAAAAATGCCATCCCGCACAAATCCTCAAGCACAAAGGAACACTTCGGCTTCCTTTCTGGGGTTCAGATCACCTTTTGCTTGGCTTTTCTCCTTTAGAAAATCAAGGAAAAACCAGACTCAGAAGCAACCACGGTGAGCTATGATCAGAACATACATTATTTCCAGCTTTAAAAAGGTCTAATAATTGTTTTGTGTTTTGTTAGAAAACTTTGTTAAAATTATTTTTTCAGTCTCTTGCCTTTCACCTCACTGGACAGACTGGGATTTCACTTGGTCATGTAATGAGAGATTATTTGTTCTGTCAGAAGAATGAGAACTAAGTGGCAAATAGTACCTAAAGTCTTGTGACTCGATCTATTTTATTCAGGTTTTGCATATGGTTTGGGTTGGAAGGGACCTTAAGGAGCATCTAGTTCCAGCCCCCGTGCCATGGGCAGGGACACCTTCCACTAGACCTGGCCTTGAACACTTCCAGCCTCTTCTCTCCAGGGCTTTATCCCATGGTACTCTACCAAGTAGATGCCTCAAGAGACCAAAATCATCTCTCCTGAAGTTCAGGGTAGCGAGCTTGTTGTGCACCCTCCTCACTCCCCTAAGGATCTTGAACGCCACCATTTCATGGGCACTGCAGCCAAGGCTGCCCTTGAGCTTCACATTCCCCGCCAGCCCCTCCTTGTTGGTGAAAACAAGGTCCAGCATAGCACCTCTCCTCTTTGGGTCTTCTGTCACTTGGAGAAAGAAGCTATCATAAGTGCATTCCAGAAAATTCCTGGATTGCTTATGGCCTCCTTTGTCGTCCCTCGTCCCGCGATACGAGGGCTGGTTGAAGTCCCCCATGAGGACCAGGGCTTGTGAATGCGGGGCTGCTCCTATCTCATGGAGCTCCATGTACTCCAGCTGATCACTGACATAGAGAGTGACACCCCCTCCTCATCTACTCTTCCTGACCTTCCTGAATAGTCTCTAGCCTTCCATTCGAACACTCCAGTCATAGTAGCCACTCCACCACGTCTCCGTGATGCCTGTAAGATGATAGCCCTGCAGGCATGCTCACATTTTAACTCCTCTTACTTATTCCCTGTGCCACATGCATTTGTGCAAAGGCATTTAAGCTGGGCCTCTGATGAAGCTGACTTACTGGCTGAAGTGGCTGAAATTCCTTTGTGCTGCTGTTCAGGTGCTCTCCTGCTGACCTATGATGCCTTTCCAGGCTCTGGTAATCTCTTGCTGGCACTGGCATCAAACTGGTAGGAGTGGGATGGATTGAGGTTTCCCTGCACTGGCTTTAAGCATTTGATAGCCTCAAGACTTACCAGTGGCTGCATTCTATTTAATTCTCTCTCAAGAGGATAAGGTGTACTTCATATGGAGATCTGGTGCCCTATGGCTGTGATACAACAGAAAAGCATAGCTTTCCCAGGCCATGGCAGAGAGTAGTGGCCCCAGGCAGCTCTGCTACACCAGTTCCCACCATTTCCAACCCAAAGGCAGCCTACAGGCAGGCCTGCAGCTTTGGCTGTAGCTGGACAAACGGGGTGTATCTCCAATGCTTTTGTCTTCCATGCTTCATCAGAGCTTTGTTTTCAGCTGGGTTTTAACCAAAGATTGTTTCATATGCAGTGCTGGAGCTTCTGTTTGAAAAGCATCCTTCTTCCTTGCCATGCCCATTAAAGCTGCTGTTCAGAGGGATGAGACTACACTCAGGCTACTTAGGCTGACTGTTTTCTCCTAACTTGTCCTGTATGGTCCTATGTGTCAGCAACACCTGAGTGAAATACTTTTGTGTTCATCTTAGGGTAATGTTTGGGTCTGGCAATCACAGATGAAGGTGCATTGTGCAGTGCTATGAAATCTAAGTACGAAGCTGCAATATCTTTGGCACGAATAGCTGATTTTCAATCTGTGAGTCTCCAGTCCATGCCTGGGGCTCCTAGGTGGCATTATGCTAAGACAAGGAACAGCTTGTAATAAACAATGACAGGGAATGCAAGCCTCTAAAGAAATTATGATGCTTTTGATACATAGGTTTTGTAGCACATCAGCTTGCCATTGTGGAGTGTTTGTATCAAAGCAGGAGGAGATGTAAGGAGAGGTTTGAACACAGGCCATGAGGTTGGCTTTGTGGATGTTTACTGGTAATGATTCTCCTACATGGCAAGGCAAGGCAGGATAGGAAAAAGAAATGAGCAAAGTTGTAACACTGGTCCCTGCTTGTCATCTGCTCCCTCCTCTTTCCCGTTCATGATAATGCCCCTTATGCTGGGACATACCAACACCAGACTACAGCCCTCCCTGCAGAATAAAGGGACACTTGTTTAACTAGCTGAGAATCAGATTTCAAGGACATAGTATGCTGCTGCAAGGTGAGGTGGCCAGTGCAGAAGGGAAGGTCTTGGCTCAGCTGTGGAAGCTAAGCATCAAAATGATATCTTAAGAAGAAAGAAGAATTAACCATGCCTACTGATTGCATCAGCTTTGCTGATGTGTTTACCTGGCTTTTCCACAGAAAATTTACTGTATCTCCACCTCTGATGCCTTTGATTTCTTACCGAGCCTGGCTTGAAAAATAAACAAGTCAATCCTGACGTGTAACTGAGCTGATTGCTACATTTTCTAGTCACGCCTCTCTGTCGAAAACTTCCCCCACCCTCTTCTAGGTGTTGCCCTGGCATGTGGTTTGCTTTATGCATAGGCAAAGCACTGAAATAATCTGCCTCTCACCAGGTAGAGCTATTTTGGAGAGCTAGTGAAACACAATAGGAGGCAGCACTGTAAATCCTGTAAGCAAGCCTAACTGGCAGAAGCTTTGAAGTAGATAAATATTAGTGGCAGTTTAGAGGGTCCTTTCTGTGCTGGAGAGCCAGTTTCATCAGCTGCGGTGGTGTTTTGCTGTGATAATAAGTTATGGAAGCTGCAGAAAAGAGTGTTCTTATGCGGAGACACAGAAGATGCTAATAGAAGGTTTGTAACTGTAGTCTGAAGGTAGTGAAATGTTTGCTCACTTTTGGTTCAAAGGTTTTTGGGGTTCTTGAATTCATCCTTATTCTTTTCTAATATGTAAGCATGATTCATACTGGGAAAGAAACGCTGTTTAATTGTGTTTTCAGCATGTTTAAATTGTGTGTTGCTTAGCTGGTTTCTTATGTAGTACTGGTAAGAACAGTATAGAAGAAAACGGGTTGCACTCTGACATGAGACAACACAGAGATGGTCTGGGGTGGACAGGTGCTTCGGTGAAAATACTAATTCACAGCAGATTTTAACTGTTGGATTTAAAGTGTTGTTACCAGTAGTGATAGTCGTAAGTAGAATTGTCGTTTACTTTTAACCTTCCATTCGGTTGTCATAGAAAGGTACATATTATGTAAGTGAAAAAATATAGAGTATAACTTCTTGTTTTCCATAGGGAGTAGTCTTTTTCTGATGGTGAATATTTCTGAACTTGAGCATTAATTTAACTTCTTTTCTGTTCATGAACAATAGATAATGTTTACAGCTATGTGTGTGTATGTGCGTGTGTGCGCAAAATAATGTAAACATTGCTCAATATCCTTAATCAGAAACGAAACTGAATTACTTTTCCCTAAAATTATGCAATATTTCTCTCGAAGAAGCAAAACTTTAATTCTGAAATGCTGAAGAAAACTTGAAGTAATTCAGAAAAAATAATGAGGCAGTTCAAGAAGCGGAGGGATTGGCATAGGGAAAAGATGAAAATAATCGTGTCTGCGTAAGTTGGCAGGGAGGAAAATAAAGCAGGATGCAGTGGCCAGTTATTTCTGAAAGAACAGTGACAACAAAGAGCTGGAGGAATTCAGAATAGGGCCAGAGGGGCAAATGAAACTTTACTTTTTGCCCAGACTATCAGAAGACATTTCTAACCAACTTGTCTACTTTGTGTAGCTTCGTTGCAAGGAGCAATTAACACAACACCAAGCACAGCATCAAGTGGGGAGAACTGCGGAGAAGCTTTGCACAGTAAAGCTGGAGAAGAAAGCTTCTAACAAAGCTTTCACATTTTTGTTGTGCATGTAATTAAAACTAAGGTAACTTGTTAAGCCACAGAATTACATTGAACTTGGTTTGCAGGAAATCATTGTGAAAACTCTGAAACATGAGTTTCCATCTTAATTTGTTGTAGAAGCATTAAAACATATTCAGCAATATTTTAGTTTAAAGGAAGAGCTATACATATGTCTCTGAGTCCAGGTTCTGTAAACTTCATTGAGAGGGAGCAGTAACCCACTGAATATAGCTCCATGAACATAGCACTGTCCATATTCAGTGCTACAAGGTAAAACAGGGAATTTCAGATTCAGATCATTCGGCCCGATCCTAAGCCCACTGAGGTCAACAGGCTTGTTTCCTTTGGTTTCAGTTGGACCCCATGTCAGAGAGGAATCCTGGTTTTACAGTTCACAATTACAGAAGTAAAAACAAATTGCACCTTTCAACTGTTCTTCCCTGCCTGCAAGCACATTGCAAACAAATGACAAAGCACTACAGGAGGAAAGGCTGGGCCACAATGAACCTGCCAACAAGCCGGTTTATACTTGCTGTTGGAGCACAATAAAGTAGTCTTACCTGAGCACAAGAAAGTTTTAAGAGCTGAAGAACAAGGTCATTCAAACAGACTTTGAGACAAACAGGACTGAGCAGAACTGTCTTTCTCCACTTTCTCTCAAGAACTAACTTCCTGGGAAAAAAGCAGTTTCTGAGACCAGGAAGAGCAGGCGATAAACACAAGCTGAGCAACATTTCCTTCAGGGCTTTTGAAGGGCCTGGGTTTGCTTAGTTGTAAAATAAGGAGCTGCAGACTGGAATAGACTCAGTGAAGTACAAGTCCTGTTCTTGTTTCTTTATTTTGTATTTGTATGTCTGCAAGTCACCCCATAGAACAGAATACCTTTTATGTTCAGTACTTCTCAGCTTGTTCTAACCACGGCATTACTCACAGACTCTCTAGCCAGGTCTCTGCCAAGCCCTTGCAGTTCTGTATAGCTTAGAAAAGCAGACCAGCCTTCCACCATGTGTTACTAATTGGTAAATAAAAGCTGGTTTAGATGAGTAGCATTAAGTTCCAAAGTTAACACTAAAAAGAATCTGCTGTCTGTCTCTCCTCCTTCAAAGGGGCAGAGCACAGCTATGCACCTGAGCATGGTGAAATGGAAGAGAAAAGCAATAGAATTGCAGATGCAACCCTCTTACAGATTTAGAAGTAGCCAAAGCTAACTTTGTAGTACCTATTAAATTATTGGTGTTTGGAAAGAGAAGTAATAACATCTTATCATAAAGCTGCATTGAAACTTTATGTGTATTGCAGACACTGAGATATCAGTAGGCTGAGTTCATTCTTGGCTGTGCAGCTGCAACGTTTGCAAGCTGACAAGGCCAAACTGAATGGTACATTTCGCCTGCATTTTATTGCTAGCAGGACTTTTTTGAGGGGGGCAGGATGGTTTCTTCATAGAGGAGTCTTTTTTCGGGTGCTTCTCAATAGCTGTTAAAGAGACACTGCTGGATATTTGCTACCTAGTAAAATTACATTATGTTCCTTTTAAAAGCCAACATGTAAATCCTTCTGCCTGCAGATGTGACAGCTCTGCTAGCCCATCTTTGAAAGTGGAAGAAATGGCAGCGGTAAGTAGCTTATCAACTTTATTGTTAGCAATATTTAAACCACAGATTTTTCAAAACCTAGTCCCCTTTGTTTCGGCTGTTGATATAACACCTGTTTAAACAGTATTCTTGCAGTTCTTGTTTTAAACACTGAGTAAAGTGTCTGTGTTCTGAACCTCTTGAATGGAGTAGAATGACCTTGCTCTGTTAACTGTACAAATGCAAAGCTTTCCTAGGTAAGCCCTAAATCTAGCTCTGATCATGTTGCAGTTCTTTAATAACCGAATAATTGCATGGATAATTTCCTAGGCCAAAACCCTCATGTATTTTGGCAACTGTAACCAACCTGCAAATAGGTCCCTGAATAAATAATTTACAGTATTTACTTTGTTTCTTTTCATTTGTGCAAGGGTGAAAAAGAGAAGCTGACTCAGGCAGGCAATAAGCTAGAGCCTCTCCTGCAACATTTCCACAAGCAGAATTACTGTGTAAATATAAATTTTGACAGTAGGAAATTATTTTTGGCTGAATGTTCCATTTTATAAGCACAAGCTCAATTTAAGGGTGAAAAAACCAGATTTATTTCTGATGTAATTTAAGTGCATGCTGTTGAAATAAACAGATTTCCTCCAAGGATGATATTCATTAGTTTAATTACTTTATTACCCTGTATTACTAACATGTCTTTCCTCCTCTTCAATTGCATGGTATAACCACAGAGGGGACTAAGAAGGTATACAGTATTTAATCAAAGGTATAGAGGAGGTAAATTGGCCACCTCCCTTCTCTCATATTTCAAAAACAAAGGGATAATCTGTATTAATACATGACTGAACAAAGATCTTACCAGAGAATCGTGCCTATTATATAAATAGACTATCATAGCTAGGCAAGTAAAATACTTGAATATTGAGAACTGAAAAGTAGTAAGGGGTTTTATTTAAAAAAGGAGAAAGAGTCTCAGCTAAAATAAACCAGCAGTTCAGCAATTGTCTGCACTTTTACCATCTGAGACTGTGAGCTGAGAGAAATATGGGTGGCACGGGAGCCTCTCCATCCTAACATATAAACTAAACTCAGATAGGGAATAGGATGACATTTTTCCTGCTGCTAAGGTAATTTATCACAGCCCCCCTCAAGTGCTGCCTTTCAATTCAAAAATTGACTGTGGTGTTAAATTTGGGAGGTGAGTGTGTGAACTTTAAAATGTGCTGTTTAAGAAACTGGTGATTAGGAAAAACTGAGATACAGTACAGTAAGGATGCATATGGAGAAAATAAGCGAACTATGCCCCTTACTATTTAAGGTCATTATAACTCATATATCAAAACCATGCTACAGAATGAGGACAAGATGAGCAAATCTCCTTATTACATATGTAAAAGTCTCTAAAATGCATGGAACTTTACAATCCTCAGTGGTGTATTATAATAATGCTACATTTAATGGACCCGCAGAGAATTTGCTGACTCTGACTTGTAACACAATTTCTGATGTGACATGTGAAACATGATCTGAACTCATATGTAGAACTAAAATCATGTTGCCTTGCGATTTCTAACAGGCTGAAATGTGCAATTCCCCAATGGCAACTGAAACAGATGGTCATACTTTTGATGCAAACCAAAATGAAATGATGGAGAAAAGTACACAGGAATGGAGTGAACAGCTAGAGAAGGAGTTTTTCAATGGTAAGTGTGTGTCCTTACTTTGTTCTGATATTATTGTTACCAGAAGTGACTGTCATGATTGGTCTGAGAGCACTCTCTGCAAACATGTAGATTTTAAAGATATGACTATTACTTTGTACCATAGTGGCTACTTTTTGATGGCTTCATCTGACAGCACAATATCTACTGTATTGTATTGTGTGTTGTGTACTGTGTATTGTGACACTTCAGAATATGTCACTGGTCGCTCTTAGAGTGTATTTCATCTCGTACTGATGCAGTTCAGAAGAATCACAACTTAAGAGCGTACATTTCTCTGATGATTGTGACAGGAGCCCATGTTGTATCCTTTAGATGCAGACATACAATTATGTAAGAATTTCATCCCAGTTTTCCTGCATACATAGTTTTGATAATGATGAATTATTGGGCCTGGTTTTGTGAATTGTAAAGCCTCAGACCACAGAAGCAAAAGGTATTGTGGCATTCAGTTAGCTTTCTGGGGGCCCTTATAGAACCACACAGAAGTTGTTAGTTCTTTTTTGCCTTCTCACTGCTGGGAAGCAAAGCAGGATCAGACTCAGCCTATGGGAGTACTGAGGTGTTCTTCTGTAAACTCTCTCAGATCTGTGCATACAAATGTCTTTTAATGGTACTTTCTACCACCCAAAATTACAAGAAATCAGAGGTTGAAAGCATGATTGAGAAGCAGTGGGTGAGTTGGCAATGCTGGAAGAGGAGAGCACTGCAGGGTGAACCACTGCAGTGGTTCTTCTGAAACACACACCTGTCGCTGCTTTTGGGTGTCAGTCATGTGCACACTTGTCCACTGACAGACTAAACCTGTACATAGCTTGGCTGATGTCCTCCAAATGGAAGACTCAGAAACAGCTCATCATTTTTGTTGTTCTAAGCTGACTCTCTCAAGAGTCTTATCTCTTCTGTGCTAAAGAGAAACTTTGAAAAAAACTAAATTTTACTACTTTCATATCACCTTTTATTCCAACTATACATACCTGGCAGCGGTTTGTTAATGATTTCTGTACTATTAGCACAGATCTGTAATGACTGATCAGTCAGTCTTTTTTATTTAAATGAATTAGAAAATGCTGTAGAAAAACAGCCATATCCATTTGTGGTTATATCTTACATATGCTATTTTCAAAATGCAAAAGAATACAACTAGCAAAGCCAGGATTGTTGTTGCCGATGAAATACTTTAAATACATTGTTGTCAGTCTTATGACTGAACATCTTGGTTAATTGAGCTGTATAGTGTTTCATTCCAGTTCATGAGACAAAGCACAGGTTCCTAACTATTTAATTACACTTTTCTATCCAGAAAATGCCATTTTCAGTGCTCATTTTGAAATAATAATCTACAGTTTAGCGGAGAACTTCTTTTCTGAATGAGACAGTGAACATGCCAGGCTACTGAATATGCTTGTTTGCTGGTTTTCAGGATTCTGTGTTTTCTTACAGCTGCATCATAACTGTGCTTTATGAACACATATAAAGGTCCATGTCTCCCTAGTGAATTCTTTTCAGTGATTTTTTGCTTACAAACTAGATTTGGAAAGTTTGCACACACACACACACACACACACACACATAGCGCATGAGTAAGAATTCAGACTTCAGTTTGTTTTGTTTTCTTTTAAATAGAATAAAGACTAACATTTACATAAACAGCAGCTTTCAGATCAGTTGTGGAGCAGCACATTTTTTTCCTTGCAGTCATAATGGGTGACTGCTGACAGGTCCTGTGGAGGAAGAATGTGTGGTTTGGGGAGGGTTTTGAATGCTGAGAAGCTGACTCTTTTAAACCTAGTTCTGATTATTAATTGTAGTGTATCTAACTTCTAAACTTAAATAGTCAGAAGATAATTAAACAAAACCAAATACATTTTCTTTTTCCCTGTACAGTTCTCAATGATCTGGATGACCAGCTGGCCCAGGAACAAGCCCAAGACCCATTGGACAGGACAGTTTCTACTAGCAGTGCATCAAATGTCCAATACAGTAGTGCATTCCCTACCCTAAAGAGGCAGACTGCTAGCAGGGGGCAACGCAGAAATGGCTGGAGTGACACACCTAGCACATTTTTCCCAGATGGATTGAGAACACTAAGAGCCAGAGATGAACACAAGATTTTCATCAGACCAAGAAAATTACACAGTGCATATATAAACTGGCACCAGACAGCCTTCCAAGATGACTACAGATACGGTGACCCAGTTGATGGAAATCCTCATCTACTAAGCAGCAGGCTGCCTTCTGTTTCTTTTGGACGGTCTTCAGAAGGTAGCTTATATCCTTCTGTAACTCACAACAGTGGATTTAGGCACAAGAGTTGTATGAACAGGGATACAGCTGGCAGAAGTTACTCTGTATGTTCCCTTCGGAGATGTCTATCATCAGTATCTTCTGACCAGCTATCAGGATCTAGTTTATATCCATTGGCAAGAGAGACCCAGAATGGCTTTGTACCAAGATTTGGTCGACAGAACCCAAAGAGAATTCCTCTGTCTTCTATTGTATGGAACAACACACCAGACTCCCCGGAACAAACACCAACCCAAGAAAACATGTTTAGAACCCAGTCATTGATGGAGTTTCATGCTACAGACCCTGGTAGATATTCCAGCACTTTGCACGAAACTAAGAAATATGGATGTTACCACACAAAACACCACTACAGAAGATCTATTTCAAGCAGTAATTGCTTTAGTAGAGTTAGTTGCCCTGACAAAGCCACTTCTCCATTGCCCTTTGATAACTGGGAAAATTATCCATTATACAAATCAGAAAACAATCTCTCTAGATCCTACTATAGAGACACATCTTCTCATAGCATGTTGTATGCAAACCAAAAAAATTCTTACAGAAGAAGAGACTGCTATCCTTCTTGGACTGATATTCCTCAGTACTACAGTGATGAAGCATTTCTTTCCCCTGATGCCAGCTTTGAAGCAATGATGGCCAACTTAAATGAGCAGCAGTGGGCACATACAAAGAATGCCAAGTTTGGTTCACAGCGCCTGCAGAATGATTTTCACATGTATTCTCCAGAAAATCTGAATATCAAAAGGATAACAAGAAGTGCAAGTAGAACTTATTCAGAATTTACTGAGGGTTGTCAGCCTTGGCTAAGTTGTAACTCTTCAGTTTCTTCATGTAGTACCACAACTGATGAGTCAGTCTTTCCTAATTTGGAGGACCAAACAAAACCTATTGAACTGAACAGGAGTTCAGTTGACATTACACAAAGAAGCACTAAAGCAGACTTTACACAACTAGAAAAGGTTGAAGGTATGAAACTTCCAAATGAAAACATGCCACTACAGTCAGTTTCTCAACAAGTAGATACAGACTATATCAATAACCAGAGTTTTCCCTCTAACAGCCCTGCTTCTGCCACGTTACAGAGTGATGCATCTCTTTTTAACACAATGAGATCAAAGAGACAAACCCAAGTCACTGCCAGAGGAGATACTGCAAAAATATGTATGTCAAACTGTGACAAAAGAAATGTACAAATGAAGGGAAATGATTGCCCACCCAACAGCGTGTTCAGACAACCTGCCTGTATTTTGACGGCTAATGAGAGCAGAAAGGAACCTTTTCTTCCAAGTCAGAAAGACTGGGAACATAATCTGCACTATGCAGCAAAAAGAGAGAGCATCAAACAGGATAATCGGAGTATAGAAGACATTAACCAAGCTATCCCAAAGAGACAGCCCTCACTGCTGAATGTTGCTTCTGCTCCATCCACTGAAAAATTAGCATACTGTCAAGGCACGTTGTCCTGTCCTCCTGAGTGTTCATCTAGCTCCTCACAAAGCTCTCCACATGCACGTTCTCATAAAGGCAATTCTAAATGTTTGGGAACACTAACTAGCTCTTCAGTAAATGGCATCTCGAGCACTGAATCTCGAGCAGAAGGTGGAAAACCAGCCCAAGTGAACAGAATACATGTTACTGAAAAGATTGCTCAGAAAACACTGCAAAATACAGGCACTTTAGTTAGTAAGGATTGCAATGGACAATTCACTACTAGTTCTTTACAAAATGGAAATTCTGGAAATACTTACATGCACAGCTTTGATGGACACACCAAGACCTCTGATCATAGTTTAAGTTATTTTTGCCTTGAAAAAGAAAGTGGAAAACTAAGGAGTAATTCACCTTGTACTGAAAGGTTTCACAAGAAAGATAGCTTGCTGAGACACACCAGCAGCTGCAGCATTACTGGCGCCCCTAGAAGAAACAGCCTCAAATCTCCTGACCCACTTGTTATTTATTACACTTTACCCAGAAAATCAGCTAGCATTGCTGGTAGTATTATGTCAGATACACCCATCTCTTTACCTAAAGAAAGTAGAACAACGTACAATTATTTAAGGTCTGAAATTCCACATAGAGCTGATGCCTTTCGTTTTAATCAAAGAGATGTGTCTTGTTTAGACTCAAAACATTCCTTTTTAACATCAGCATCATTAAATGCTGCTACAAATAACAAAGAAAAAGATTACCCCAGTCCTTTAACCAAAAGTCCTAATGATTCAGTAAGTAGTAACACATCAGTTGAACTGACAGATAGATGTAAACATCTCAGCAGAAGAGACTCTTCTGTGTTTTCAGATTGTAGTGACAGGGGAAATTTTTTGGAGAAATACAAAACTACAAGCACATTTACAGTTTGTGTTGATGAAGATCATGTCAAGTATCATGAACTGGTTTCGATTTATTACACGTTACCACGGAGGCATTCAAGAACATTTTGTAACCTCTTTAGAGATAATCCAGAGGATGCAGATTTACCCTGTCCCAAAGAAAATGCTCATTCACCAAGAATACAAAACAAGAACAATGAAGGTCATGTGAGTTTAGCAAATATTTTTTCCCTCAGTACTGTGGGAAAAGAGGTGCCTTCATATTCTTCTGACCAAGTATCTTCAGCTCTGGTCACACCTCAGAATTTAGGAGCTGTTGTTGATAGTGAGGAAGAGAATTCCCACTTATCTCCTAGCTCTGAGAAGGTATGTACTTCGAAGTCGATGAGTACAGTACATAACAGGAAAGATAGTTCAGCAGATAATTCATTAGCAGAAAATGACATGGTGACACAACCCACTGCAATAGTGGTTAAGTCAGGTAAGGCCATTTCTGATGGTTCAAGCAGCCACAATACAGAAACATGTCTAAAAGAAAAGAAGGAAATTTTACAGACAGCCACACCACTAACCTCCACTTTATCAACCCCTCCCAAGCCAGGCAGGCATTTAGAGAATCCTTTGTATTCTACTTCAACAAATAAAAATATAATACAGAAGGGAAACTCAGTAAACTGCTCCCAGGCCCCTAAAGTGAATACCAATAAAAATCAGAACAGTTTACTCCTCCATTCAAGAGAGAAAAGTTCCCTTGGAAGGAGCAGTAACACAGAGCGTGCTGATGTGCCGCTTCCTCCTGCAGAAGGCAAGTACAGGGATGGCACTGAAGTCAAACAGAGAGTAAATTTCCGACACCAAGCCAGCCCTCTGCATAGTAATAAACACAGTGGACTACAATTAAGGGCTGGCAGTTCAAGAAAAAATGCAAATGATTTAAACTCCGGTAGCAAAGTGCTTACAGGGTCTCAGGGCAAAGCATCTGAGGTAAGCACAGCTCCCAGTGCTGACCCATCAGTTCAGCTTGACAAAGTGGTTAGCACAGACACCGATGAAGTAAAGAATTCAAAGATTAAAAAAGAGCAAAGCTCACAGGGTGTTCGGATGGGTAAAGATTATAGTGGTTTGAAAGAATCAGAAAGGCACAGTGGAGGCAGCCTGAACACGACCTGTAAAGATAAAGTCCTCAGGGTAACACAAGAACAGAAGATAACACAGAGTGCAGAAGATGAGAACAAGCTTCTCGCTGACTGCACAAGAGACAAAGTCAAAGATATAGAAAAAAGGAAAAACAGGCCTTCAATTAAAAATAAATTGGCTGCTGTTTACAAAACAAGCCGAAAATTTTCAAGTAAAAACTTACCTCCCAAACCGCACATAAGTAACATCTTTTCACAGAATGATGGAAGTGCCACTTCTTTAGGGGCTGACATGTCCCTTGACTCATTGGTTCCAGCAGATTCCCATCAGCCATTCCTGCAGTCGAACAACAAAAATCAGAATCACAGTCTGGACTCTGATAAGAATATGCCAAAGCCAAGAATAGCTGAGAATAAGAAGACTGAAGTTGAGAATGATCCTTCTTTGTGCATTAATAATGCCAACTGGAGGTCTTTTACGAGCTCATACACCCCAAAGGAAGCCATCAGTCCCAAAAAAACTACAGTGAAAGTGGAAAATAGGCCAAGTCTTACAACCCTCTTTCCAGATAAAGGAGTAACCACAAGAAATAAGAATTCCCAAACACTTGATCTCAGGTTAGAAAGCAAAAGCCAGCCCGTTTCTCCCAGTGCTGCTACATCAGATGATGAGAAAAGAAGAGCTAGCAGTCATGCCTGCAGTCCTCCCTTGCTGCTTTTAACCGACAAAAACTCAAACACCTATGTAAATAGTTGCTTGCTGGCAGACACATATCCAGAGCAAAACTTGACTTCCCAGACAGTGCTTGGTCAATGCCAAACCACCTCTCAGCCTGCTAGCTTAAAAAATGCTAACTTGCACAGCTCTCAGTTGCACAAGAGTCATGCCAAAAGTCAGCGTGAGCGTCACCTCTCTGAGAGTATTTGTGCTCCAGATTCCCATGCGACCTTTGCCTCGGGAAGCAATATTCTACCAAAAGAGGGCATACATGGGAAGAGATTTAAATCTTACTCGGAGCTGTTGTCTTGTGATGAAAATGAGAACTGGGCATCAGATGATGAGAAATGTTACAGCACTAGAAATCTGATGTATCCTTCTGTTGAATTTGGTATATTTGGCAAAGAACAACAGCTGGCTTTCCTGGAAAATATCAAGAGGTCACTAACAGAAGGGCGATTATGGAGACCTTGTCTTCTTAATAACCCTGGTGCTCTCAGAGATGGAGAGACCCTTTCTATAAACAGGGCTGAGCTTCTGAGCTCAAGTTCTGCTGGGAGCAAAATGTCATCAGCTGCTTCTTCCCCCCGAGAACCGACTGATACCTATCAGGAAGACCCAGCAGCTTATTCAGACTCAGACAGTGATACCACCACTGATGATGAATACTACCTAGATGAGGTAGATAAGGAATCTGAGCTATGAAGGGCCCATGGTACTAAGATGGCACAATAGCTCAGTGGCTTCTGGGCAGGCAAAAACATGTAAAATACTTCGAGCCAGTTCTTGTGCTGCTATAAATTGGTACAACTTCCTTAGTTTTGAAGAAGTTAGTATGTTACGTTAGCTGAGCATCTGACTTTTGGATTAAATATGTGGCTTCACCCTTGTTGTTTCTCTAGCAGGGAAAAAAACATGTTAAAAAATCCCTTCCCAAAACAATAGAAGGTAAACAACTGTGGAGCTTTGAGCAGTGTAACTCCAGAGATGGCTTTCCTCTGAGTCAGCAAGCAGTGGTGTAGGCTGCTGCCAGCAAAGCAGTGCTGGAATGGATAAATTCTAGCTCGAGCTACTTTTTCTTACAGGACTTAACAGAAAACCAAGAGGTTACTTTGCTGAAATTACTGTGTCTCCATTTTTCCTCATTTACCAGATTAAGAATGATAATGCCAATCCATCCCACCCAGCAAACTCCCTTTCCCATTTCTACAGCATATTCTCTATGAATGTTCCTTTTCTGTGTTCCTGGGAAGCTCAGCAGCCATGTCCCTGGTGGTGTTTGTTCTGACGTGCAGAGGAGGCTGGTTCCACACCAAATATTTTCTCCACAGCACTGCCAGAGCAGTGAGCAATGTGAGTTACAGAAGTGCTGCTAGTGCATGGGGAACAGCTCAGTAAAGGGCGCAGCGCTGCAAAACCCACCAGAATTCCTAAGGATGTTAAGAAACACAGCTGAGCATGGCAATCTGCTTTTCAGACATGGGAGATTCCTAACGGCACAGCTTTGGTTACAGCTGAAATGAACGGCCAAGATTCCTGCCTTTGATTTAGGAACAGATGCATTTGGATTAATAATCCAACACTTTAAACCATGCAAAATGTAAAAAAAGATTTGCCTTATTTATTTCCTATATAAACCTCATGGGTTGAACCCTAAGCTGTTCTAGTAGTAGGGAGACAACCATAACCAACACATCTTGCAATGTCCCAAAGTTCTCTCCTGGTCAGTTGGGCTCCTTCAGGGCAGGCTGGCAGGTTTTTGCACACAAATAAAAGCAGCAAGAAATGCTCTTTGCCTTTTTGCTAAGCTACCATCCCTTTTTGGTATTTTTCAACCACTCCTGCCGCCACCACGGTACTTTCTGTCCTTCAAACTGAGCATCTGTAAGCATTTTCCAGTGGCTGTTCTTTGGCTACACTAATAATGTAGCATCATTACTCAGTAGCCAAAACTCATCTCTGGCCATTAAGTTTCTAACTAAGCTTTGATCTTTTTTTATGCAAAATCCACGTGGCTCTCTGAGCCAGAAGATAGTATTCTTGAATAATTACACATTTACTCCTACTTTATTTCTAATTTCACGTATGGTCTAAAATGACGACCCATATTTTTTATACGCTTTTTAATTCTATAAAATTTCCGTAGGACATAGCTGTATTTTTGTAAGTGGAAGGACAGAATGCTGGTATTCTGAAATAATGTATTTTACACAAAACAAGCAATGCTTGTCTCACTGACTGCGCCACAAGAAACTAAATGAGGAAAATATTATAGTGGGTAACTGGTATCCTTATTTTTTTTATACTGTAAACTTCGTTAAAGAAGTGGGTCTATAGTTCATGTCTGTACCAATATGTAAGTATCTTTATACTGGGGTAATTTGTTGTTGTACATGAAAGGACTAATATAAACTATGTATTTATAGTCAGAATTGATCTCTGTGACATGCCTGTTCTGTAAGGATATATGCTGGAGGGAAATTCCAGTTTGTAAAATGTGGTCTTCTAAGGCGAAATGTCTTTCTGTAAACAGCTCTATTCTATACATACAGGATTCTGTAGAGTAAGACAATGAAACCAGCTGAATATCAGTGAGGAATATATGCTGCTGTACCCTTCTACAAAATGCATTAGTCCAAACCCTGGGAACAGCAGCCTACATGAGGTAAAGAGTAATAAAGTAAATGTTTACAGGGGCAGTAAATGGTCAGCGGCTGTTTCCTGACTGCAAGGGGACAGGTTAGAACAGTCCTATTTGTGAATATTTCCCACCTGTTCCACAGAAGCTGGATCAAGTTCTCACCTTGTTGCCATACTGTTTTTTTCATTTGCTATGCAAGCTGTGCTCTGTAAGTGCAGCAAATCTGGTGCCTTGATTTAATGGAAGCAAGTAAAAACTGCTTCTGGGCATAAATCAGTTGAGAAGACTGCAGCCCTTTGAAGATCTCAAGAGTAATATTTACACCAAATAATGGTATTCTGTGAAACAGTCAGTTGTGTGAAAACACAGAGGAAAATACCCTTTGAATAGCAACCAGCTCCATTCCGTTCATCAGAGCTGGATTTTGACACCTTCACTCTTCCAAGCTTTTTCCATGGCAAAAGTATGTTCTATAAATGTTCATAATTTATAGGAGTTTCATATTTAAAAGTCTTTGAAATAAATTCTGCATTCAAATGAAAAACGTATCAGTACTGTGTGTATTTCTCACTTACTGGGACGTGCCACAGACTCCGCGCAGGGCACCAGCCTGGCTCCATTGCACACCTGCACAGCACAGGCCTGCCTGATGTGGGGGGAGGATGTACTGCCTTAGCCATGTGCATATTGCTGCCTTCTGCTGTCCTGCCAGCTGGGGAGTCCCCAGAACACCAGTACTATCAGCGGCTGTATCTTTACAATAGACATATTAACCAGCCATATGCCTACAACTTGCCTCAAGGAGCTGATACTTCATGTAGGGGCCAAAGGTAGTATTTGATGAGCAGGTTTACAAGGTGGTGAGCTCCACGTGAAGATCACTTTAGCTGGAATTAGGCCTGAGTGGAGCCTGGTCACCACGTGCAGCATGGTGACAGGGTGTGAGACTCACCACCGCCTTTCAACCTTAATTACTACAGCCAGTGAATGTGGCACCCGAGTTCGGTGACGCAGTCCCTCAGCCTGGTTTCAGAAAGAAACATGGTTTGTGAGCTGAGGCAGTGTTTCTGTCTAGATCTCTGTTCACCCATTAGGTGTCCCCAGGTGACACAAGTCACCTCTAACATATCTAACATCTAACATCCCAGTGACATTTAGAAGAAGGGACAGAAACTCATGGTTTCATCACAGGGCAGCTCAGGCTGGGGAGGACCTCAGGAGGCCTCTGCTCCAACAGCAGCTTGGCTCTGAGGTCAGATCAGTCCATTCATCCAGCTGGGGCTTGAAAATGTCTGAGGATGGAGACTAGACAACCTCTTGGGGCAGCCTGTGCTCTGCCTGACTGTCCCTATGGGGGACATGTGTTACAGGCTGAGCCTCTCTTCTCTCAACTTATGCCAGTTGTCTCTTGTCCCTCTCCTCTGTGTCACCTCCTCATTGATCTTCCCAAGGGCAGCAGGGGCTTCTGCAAGGTCCATCCCCTCTCCAAAGCCATCTCCACTCCAGGCTGAGCAAGCCCAGCTGGCCCAGCCTCTCCTCACACAGCCAGTGCTCCAGACACTCCCTCTCAGTCGCCTCCCCAAATGTGATCCACTTTATCGATATCTCACCCTGGGGAGCCCAAGGCTGGATGCAATATCTACATGTGGTTTAGCAAGCACTGAGTGACTCCCCTAATGATTCCCCTTGACCTCTGGCTCTGCCCTGTTCATACAGCCTAGGCTGACATTGGCTTTCATTGCTGCCAGGATTCTCTGGTGGCCCATGTACCCCTCACTGCCCACCAGGAAGTTCAGATCTGAGCCCCCCAGCTCAGGAACATGGACCTGTTGGAGCATGTCCAGAGGAAGTGACAAAGATGATCAGAATTTGGAACATCTCTGCTGTGAAGACAGGCTGAGAGAGCTGGGCCTGTCAGCATGGAGAAGAGAAGGCTGCAGGGAGACCTTAGAGCAGCTTCCAGTGCCTGAAGGGGACCTACAGCAAGTCTGGAGGACTTTTTACAAGGGAATGTAGTGACAAGACAAGGGGAATGGATTTAAACTGACAGAGGGGAGATTTAGATCAGATACTAGTAAGAAATTCTTTACTGTGAGGGTGGTAAGACACTGGCATGAGTTGCACAGAGAAGCTGTGGCTGCCCCATCCCTGGCAGTGTTCAAGGCCAGGCTGGACGGGACTTTGAGCACTCTGTTCTAGTGGAAGGTGTCCTTACCCATGGCAGGGGGGTTGCAACTAAATGAGCTTTAATGTTCTTTCCAAACCACTCCATGATTCTATGATCTCGCTACAGCCTTGTCTAACCAGCCTTGGACCCTGCCAAGCCCAGCCCCATGTGCAGGCTAACGTCCCCAGGCTGCTGCAGCCACCCCAGAGCTGGATCTGACCCCAGTTCCCTTCACAGGCCTGATCCTGATCTGCAGATTGATGTCACTACCTGGCCTCAGCCCTGTTCTGTCCCCACAAGCCTGCTGGGTGATGTGGCCTCTCAGCTGCCCCACAGGCTGTTTGCCACATGTAGAGGGGGCCTTGCTGAAGCCCTGCTGTCAGCCATGGTTCTATGCTCCCCACCCCATTCCCGAGGGAGCAGCCTGATCAAGGACTTTTCAGTCTCATGCTCTGCCAGTGAGGAGGGGCACAAGAAGCCAGGAAAGAGCAGATACAGGACGCCTGACCCAAACTAGCCAAAGGAGCATTCAGTACCACAGCACATTACACCCTGTATAGAAACTGGCAGAAGTTACCTGGAAGGCCCAGATCACTGCTTGGGTCAGGCTGGGTATGAGTCGGCAGGTGGTGAGCAACTGTACTGTGCATCACTTGGGGTTTGTGGGGTTTAGTCCTCTCCCCATTTAATTAACAATCTAAATAAATAATAAATCATAATAATTACAATTTTTTTGCTTTATTTCAATTATTAAATTATTCTTATCTCAACCTGTTTTTTTTTCCCGATTCTCCTCTCCCATCCCACCAGGAGGTGGAGAGTGAGCAGGCAGCTGCATAATACTTAGTTCCAGGCTGGGCATAAACTATGACACATCCATAACTCCATATGTGTTTTCTCTTGCCTGTTGGGAGTATCACATGTGGTAAGTCAGTGGAGATCTGTGGTTATTTGAAGTAAGGGAGTTTAGGAGACTAAAGACAAAATCAAGGAGGAAACCAGACTTGATAATTCCACTTCCAAGGAACCTGATTTTCATGGTCTGTATACACAGAGACTTGAAGTTCATGTTATTCAAAACCATGCAGCATTCATTTGTGCTATCATTGTTTTGCATGTGAAAATCCAGCCTTACACGGAAGCTTTATTTAATTCTCCTACAGCTCTGGACCCCTCCATCTACCAACACCCTGAAATACTTCCTAGTAGAGCAAACACTTCTGGTAAAAATGATACCACAACCTTAGCAGATGACTCATTGGAGGTTTTCTCCGTTCACTTGTATTCCATCACTTTAAATCCATTGCTTTGGTACTTTACATCAATTACATTTTCTAGAGAATAATATTATGATGCCTCTTTCCCTGTCACCCAGCTTTACTGCCTGGTGAGGGCCACTGCCAGCACCTCACCCTGAGAGCCCCGAGCTCTGCCTCCTCCCCACAACAACAGCTGGGCCCAGCAGCAGGGAAAGCGCCCGTACATCCCAACAGGGTCTGCTTTGTCCTTCTTTACTGTGAGGGTGCTGAGACACTGGCACAGATTGCCCAAAGAAGCAGTAAATGCTCCATCATGAACAATGCAGTGCTCAAGGACAGGTTGGACAGGGCTTTGGGCAACCTGGTCTAGCGGAAGGTGTCCCTACCCATGGCATGGAGTTTGGAACTGGATGACCTTTCAGGTCCCTTCCAAACCATTCTATGATTCCATGATTCTATGTTTTTTTCCTCTTCAAATTCCAGAGCAGCAGTTCAGCTGCCAGCTGTATTGTGTCCTACACCACAGGTAATGTGTTGTTTGAGAATGCACACAGATCAGCTGCTCCTCACTCTGGCCCACACAATGCCCACAGGCCAGGGAAGGCAGAGCTCCTCAGATGTGAATGCACTGGGTTCAGTGCAGCCTTCCCACAGACCTGTGCTCAGGAACTCACTCCCCGCTCTCACACTAGCGGTACTGGGCTTTCCCTACATCCCTGAGTGCAGTGAAGCCTGCCAGCCTTGGGGAAGAGTGGCTGGAAAGTTGCCCAGAGGAGAAGGACCTGTGACTGACAGCCGCTGCACATGAGCCAGCTTGTGCCCAGGTCAAAGCCCACAGCATCCTGGGCTGTATCAGCAATAGTCTGTCCAGAAGGGCCAGGGCAGTCACCATCCCCCTGTACTCAGCACTGGTGAGGCTGCACCTCGAATCCTGTGTTCAATACTGGGCCCCTCATGACAAGAGAGATGTTGGGGTGCTGGAGTGGGTCCAGAGAAGGGCAATGGAGCTGGTGAAGGGTCTGGAGAACCAGTAGGATGATGGATGGCTGAGGGCACTGGTGTTGTTTAGTCTGGGGAAGAGAAGACTCAGGGGGGAACTTACTGCTCTCTACAGCTAGCTGAAAGGAGGTTTGAGTGAGGAGGTGGCTGGTAACAAGTGATAGGAGAGGAGGAAATGGCCTCAAGCTGCACCGGGGAAGGTTTAGATTGGGTATTAGTAAAAATTTCTTCCCCAAAGGGTGCTGAGGCCTTGGAACAGGCTGCCCAGGGCAGTGGTGGAATCATCCCGCAAGTGTTCACAAACGGTGTGGATGAGGCCCTCAGTGACAGGAGTTAATGATGGACTTGGCACTCCTCGAGTAACGGCTGGACTCGATGGTTCTATGACCCAGCCCGGGGGAAGTCTGCCGGCCGAGGCGCTCGCTGTTCCGCCGCACGAAGCGCCGCTGCCCCCTCACACACTCCGCAGCGCGGGGCACAGCCCCCGCCGCTAGCACGGCAGAGCTCACACGGGCTCTGCAGGGGGAGGCCCTCGCCCCCCGACCTCCCCGGCCCACGTTTCCCGGGCAGGCGGAAGCGGAGAAGGAGAGGGGAGGCACCGCGGGTTGAGCCGCTCGGGGCCAGCCCGGCCCTTCCCGCGCCTCCCTCCGGCACACCCGGCCTCGGCGGGCCCGCGGGGCGGGGAGCAGGCGGCGACCGCCCGCAGGGAGCGGGGCCGCGCACGTCCGGAGTAGGCCCCAGCCGCCCGCTCGGTGTGCGGGGCCCGGCGGGGAGATGGGGAGCCGCGGGCTGCTGCCGCTGCTGCCGCTGCTAATGGGCGCCGCGATGCCGCTCCTACGGCCGGCGGAGGCACCGGACCCCGTTAGCCCCGAGCGGAGCCTGGCGTGGGGCCCAGGGCTGGCGGCGGAGCTTACCCTGCCCGTGCGGTACTTCTACATCCAGGCGGTCAGCGCGGCCGGACGCAACTTCTCCCGCTCCCCGCCAGGTACCGTGAGTGGGCTGCGGGCGGGCGGGCTGGTCACGCCGGCCCGAGTGCCCCCGGTGTCCTCGGAGGAGCCGGAGGGAGCAGCACACCCCTTTCCTTTTTCTCTTTCCCTCTTCCTTCCCTCCCTGCTCCCGAGCGCTGGCTGCCCCGCTTTCCTCCAGCCCCTCTCAGCATCCGCCCGGTCCCGCATCGCTCGGTACACGCTGGTCCGGTGGCGAACGGATGAGCGGAGCACATGGCCAAATCCCTCCTTTCTCTTGGTGCAGCTCAGTGCCTCCTTTCGTAGTCTTGCCCATAGCCTCGAAAGTGTCTGGTTTACAACAGCAAGCTTGAATAAACCAGTGCTCTTGATAAAGAAATCCCAGTACCCTGCTCAGAAGTTCTGATGTAATTATCTGCTGTAGTGGTGAATACACACCAGTTGCTTACAGTGTCTGTCTCAGCACGGCACTCTGGGCTCCGTTATCCTACTGCTGTTTCGTTAACAAGGAGAAATTTTCCTCTTGTTTACTCAGCACAAGCACAAATCATCCCGACACTTCTCCCGAGGGTGGGAATTGGGGTTTGTCCTCGCAGTCCGACAGCATGCTGCCAGTCAGCTGTCCTCTACTGCAAGTTAACTGCACACGCTGTATTAGTAGTTGTGATTTAGAATAAAACCCACTTTTGCATTGAGGATGTCATCATGAGATAGACTTGGCAGTGGCAATCCTGTGTTGCTAACGTATATAAGGTAGAGCTCATTTTTTTGTCCTATGCTTAATATTGATATAGACAGCACTGGGAGGATACCTACTGGGTGTGCATGGACTCTTCTGTCTTACAGCTAGCAGGCTGCTGCTGCTTGTGTAGTTAAACAGTAGGCATCTGTCATACAGCTTATGTCTTCAGTCAGACAAAACCCCAGTTATTTCAGGTCTGGACTTTCTCCAGCTGCTGTGCTGGATTGCAGCACCGAATCAGTACTACTGACATGTACTGAAGAATGCAACTGCACACTGCCAGTGAAGTGTGGGCTGATTGCAGCCATGTGGGGAGAGCCTTGGGTTCAAACAACAGGCTGCTAAAGATAAAAAGGTGTGAAGCTCAGTTGGATTCTTGTGCTAGTTTAAATCCTCCAAGACGAGCTTGATAGGAGGTGGGTACTGAGAACCTACCTTTGACCTCAGTATGTTTGTTAGTATTTATATTAGTAAGTTCATTGTCTTTGGAATGTTTCCGGCTCCTGATGCCATCTGGCAAGGAATGGTCTCCATTCACACCATGACATTCTGTAGGCTCCACTCCGAGGCAGTGCATGCATGCTGCCAAAACGGAAGAGCTGCTGGCTTGGCCCATGCTAACTGCTGAGCCATGCCAAGAATTATTTAGGAGCCAAAGATTCTTTAACAATGTAATGGTATGGTTGATCATATTCCATCACATGTGCACCATTTAATATACTCATACAGACATGGGCTGTAAATTTCAGTTCTCAAATGATTTGAAATGTTCAACATTCCGTTTGTAAACTGTCAGTAGGAACTGCAGTTAGGAATATGTGTTAGGGCACTGCTTTCCAATATAAACTAAATACATCTCAGAGTATCCCTGCTGGGATAGTTAAATAGATCTGCCTTCTTTGCCTTAGTCTTTACTGGTAAGACCAGCCTTCAGGAATCCCAGGCCCCTGAAACCAGAGCTAAAGTCTAGCACAAAGAAGATTCACTCTTGATGGAGAAGGAACTGGTTGAGGAGCACTTAAATATCTGGACGTGCCCAAGTTATGTGGTGCCTGATGGCACACACCCAGGAGTGCTCAGGGAGCTGGCTGACATCACTGTGAGGCCACTTGTGATCATCTCTGTAAGATCACAGCAAACAGGAAAGGTTCCTGAAGACAGGAAGAAAGCACATGAAATTCAGTCTGAACACAAGAAAAAATTCTTTTGCTGGGAAGACGGTCAGCCCTGGAGTGGATTACCCAGATTATGGAGTGTCCATTTTGGAGGTATGCAAAATTTAACAGGACACAGCCCTGGACAGCCTTGCCTGAGCAGGAGGTTTGGACTAGATGATCTTGAGATTACTTCAAGGTGCAACGAGTCTGTGACTCTCGTTATTCTTTGTTTCTCCATTATGTTTCTATTATCAAGTTGCATGGTACAACACAATCTTGCACAGATTGAAGAAGAGCTGGAGGGTATATTTAGAAAGAACTTGACTATTCTGAACAGTTCTGGGTATCTGACTCATGAACAGTTTTGAAACTGGCTGCAGAATTCACACTAATTCAAGGAAGAGAAAGCAAATGTGGAACTAAAATTAATTGATCCCCAGAAATCAACTTTGATGTCTATAATTCTTATGTTATCAGACTGAAGTTTTAAAACATGTTCTCTGTAATATATAATCACATTTTGGAAAAAGAACCCTCTTAGGATGCAGATGAACCAATCTGAGTCAATTCTACTGACGTAGATCCAAGCTGTAGAGATCCCAAGCTGTGGCAGTCTTGAATTAACTGTAACATCTCAGTCATTTAGTGCTGTTGGGACACATTGGAATTTTAATAACATCTTGATTTTATCTGGATTTTTTCATTTTCATTTCTTTCTGCATACTGCTTTGTTGTAATGTACATTCATTTGTTTGGTTTGCAAGGCTTAGACTATAATATTTAGTGAATAACTTGTCCCCTTTCTTTCTGAAGAATAAAGTTCATGCTGACCATTTGTGACAAAAATAAGGGAGCGTAACAGATTTATATTTATGCATATTCATGTTGTCTGCAAGGTGTTCCATGCCCCATTAAAATGTCACACTGCCTTAATGATCAAATGTTGGTGATATTTAAGCACAGGTCAGACAGATGTCCAGGGAACATCTTTATCTACTATCACTCTCTTATCCCTGCTTTTCAGTAGCTGGGACTTTAAATTTGCAAGACAGTCAGCTGCAGCCCAAAGGTGAACAGTTTGTATCTGACTCCCGCATGCTCCAACTGCCTTTCCACAAGCTGGCAAGTATTCTTTTCTCCTGTTATTTTAACTTGGTTTCCTAACTTTCTTACTCCAGAGAGCACTAACTTGAAAACTTAGTATTAAACCTAATCTGCTTCAAAATACTATTAGCATTTTCTTCTATCTTGTAATCATTATTTAAGTTTTTATCTCCACCTACAGGTTTTCCATTTATTAGGTATATGATGATCAAGAAAATCTGGTAGAATGATCTTCCATTACTGGAAATTTATTTTACCAACTTGGTATAATCAAGAAATTTCTAGTGCAAAATTAAACAAAATTCCATGGACTTAATCCAATAGAGTTTACTCTCACCTTTATTTTGTGTATGTGATTCCATCAGCATAAAGTGCTTTTATCTGGTTTTCTTTTACTCTTTTCAGGAAGAACAGAGTTCAAAGTGGTAATTAAAGCACTTTCTCCGAAAGAAGTCACCAGAATTTACACTCCTCGGCCTTTGGATAGAAATGATGGCACATTTCTTATGCGGTATCGGATGTATGGGAGTGTCAGAAAAGGATTAAAAATTGAGATACTTTATGGTGATCAGCATGTAGCGCAATCTCCTTATATTTTAAAAGGTAAGGGTATATTTTTTATATAATATATAGTGGCAGCCACAGAAATGCTATGGATTAACTTACTGCTAGAGGAAGAGGTGGAAAATTAGAGGTTTATTTGACCTTGTTCATGGGCTTTCTTCAGAAATGTTCTTATACAGAGATGTAACCAGTGACAATCTCTGTACATTGCCAACTTGCAGGACCTAGATGCATAAGTTTGTAGATTATGGCCCCTGACATTAAGGTGAAGTGTCTGGACATCTCCTCTTCCCTCTTGCATAAGGGAATGGATCTCTTCAGATTTGATACTGAATAAGAGAGCAATGCTTGTATTTTTACAGTTTCCAAGCAAGTATTCACTTAAATGTTGTTATTTTTATCTAAGGTAGAAAGCACTATATGGAAAAGCAAGGAGTTTGTCTTGTCTGCAACATTTGTATTTCAAATGTCTGTGATTTCTAAAAAGTGTGATCCTTCATAACAACAGACACAGTATTTCTTTAACCAGACAATATTTAACTTCCTTTTCATTAGACCAGTTTAATTCAGTGCAATGAAAAAAATATTTAAAAGGAGGGAAAACAGAGCAAATTATTCTCTCATTCCAGACCTGCTTCTTTAACTGCCTTCTCTTGCTCTCAAATGGATAGCTGTTTAGCAAAGAAAAAAGAATATAAAGTTACTTCTCTGGAGAGTCTTGTTTCAGTTCAGCACTCTAAGGAGAATCTGGGCATGGTTTTGTTTTTCCTTTTCAATAACATTTCCTAAATATAAACTTAGAAATCTCTTCAAACTGGAATGAAACTGTCCTGAGTTCTCAAGGTAGTAGGATGTTTTCTTTTTGCTGATGCACCTTTGCTAGCAGCCATGAAACTATGACACAGGACAGAACCTGTTTTGATTAGAAGTCTATGAAATAAGGGCTTTTCCTCATGCTCTATGGGGCTCTTGCTCACACCTCTGCTTAAAAAGGACAGAAAGAATATCTGATTATACATAAGAGAAAACATGTTATGCCACAAGTAAAGACTGTTGTATCACAGTTCTGAATTAGGCTAAAATTGAAACTCTTTAATACCTGAGCTTTGGTAGTGTCATGGTTTAAACCCAACCAACCACGCAGCTCGTTCACTCACTCAACCCCCCCTTTCTTGCCCTCCCCTGCTTCCAGAGAGATGGGGAGAGAATCAAAAGAATGCAACTTCCACAGGTAGAGATAAGAACAGTTTAGTTACTAAGGTATAACACAAATCACTGCTGCTACCAACAATAATAATAATGATAAAGGAAAAGAATACAGCATCTCATCAACCACAACAGATAACTCACGACACCCCACCAACCAAGTGCTGAACGACCACCTCTTCCTACCACCCCGAGAGAACTAGGCCTTCCGGATCACCCCCAGTTACATCCTGGGCATGATGTGCTATGGTATGGAATACCTCTTTGGTCAGTTTGGTCCTGTCAGTACAGTCCTGTCCCTCCTTCCTCCTGGCTTCCCCTCCTCCCTGGCAGAGCATGAGGCTCACAAAGTCCTTGGGCAACCATCGCTCAGCAACAACCAAAAACATCGGCCTTATCAGCCTCGTTCCCAGGTTAAGTCAAAACACAGCTACTAAAGAGAAGGAAAACTGACTGCAACTGCTGAACCCAGGACAGGTAGTTATGGACAGTTAGAACAATTCTGTATTACAAAATCCTACATGCTTGGCAGGTAGCACAGTAACAGAGCTTCATTTTGCAGTAATTTTACCCTGAGAACAAAAGATCCGGCATTTTGATTTTTGAAAAGAGAAGAATGTTGCTGTTTTTTCAGTTACACTGCAAAACCCCATAAACGTTACAGGGAGGATGATTTCCCAGGAAAACTTTAGGAAATTTGGAATAAAAAATGTCAAGCCACTCTAGTGTCTACATTCATATGACTGTGTGTGGGGGGAATTATGATTGATATAGAATCACAAATACAGACTCTCAGTGCTTTGTTTTCTGCAGGACCAGTTTATCATGAATATTGTGACTGTCCTGAAGAGGACCCTGAGATCTGGCAGAATGTTATGTCTTGTCCATCCCAAGAACCTCAGATTACAGAGGACTTCACTTCTTTCCCCACCATCGACCTTCAGCAAATGCTTAAGGAAATCCCAATGAAGTTCAGTCAAACAAGAGGTGCAATTGTTCATTACACTATTCTCAATAATCGCATCTACCGTCGCTCCTTAGGGAAGTATACAGACTTCAAAATGTTCTCTGATGAAATGCTCCTGTCACTGGCAAGAAAGGTATCAGTTTTGATCATGTAGGACTATTGAGTCATTTTCTAATATGGCAATGCTGCATTTGTTGCTGTATATTCAGATTTATAATCCCTGAAGTAAGATTTGACTTCAGTTTTTTTCATCAAGATGACAGTGTGTCTCAGGGATATAATGTTAGGGAATTAAACTTGACAGTAATGAAATTGCTAGACAAGCTGTAGGGGCTAAGGCCCAACCCTGCAAGGCTTTTGCTGGTCTCTGTGAGTGTTCCTTCCATCCTGGCAGGGAGAAACTTGAAATTCATCCCTTAAACTCAGCTAAATCTATTAACTAACTAGGAGGTTTATTGATTCTGCATGACATAAGAGGTCCAAGGAATGTATATATGACAAACAACTTCTGTCTCTGTTATCATCCTTTCTTGGGTATACATTTAGGTTCACCTTCCTGATGTGGAGTTCTATCTTAATGTTGGAGATTGGCCAGTTGAGTATCGGAAAGCTAATGATACACCTGGTCCTATACCTGTCATTTCGTGGTGTGGCTCTTTGGATTCAAGAGATATAGTCCTTCCAACATATGATGTAACCCACTCGACTCTTGAAACCCTACGTGGAGTCACAAACGATCTCCTTTCTATTCAAGGAAATACAGGTAAATGAGAGATCATGGAGTTAAAGAAAGGATTTGTAAACTATCAAAGCAGCAAGCTGCATTCAAATAATGTGTTAAGTCTTTAGTTCACAAGTGCCTTAGGAGGTCTGTTAATACAAGCAGGTCAGTCTTTACAGAGTGTAAACACTTTTAACACTACTACTAAGCAGGTACAATTGAAGTCCAGTGTACAACAATGGTGAATTTTAACTTGAAGGTATCTAGAAGATAGCTACCAGAAGAAAAATAAATACAATTAAAAGGCTTTCTCCTCAGTGAAGGACTTGAGTATGTTCCTTCTAAGCAAATAGTAATCCTTTTCTTGACAGTGATGTGGCCCAGTGTCCTGTTTACATAAAAATGAATTTGAATCCCAAAAGAAGTAAACTAGTACTATGCTGCAGCCTCTTTCAAATAAGAAAATACTCTCTGTATATAAAATAAACCCACCTCAGAGTGGGATCTTCTAAATTGTTTTTCTTTGAAGGAAGAGTCAGTTTTACTGACGGGTGTCTTCCTCCCACTCAGGAAATTAATGAATACTTAGGGATCAGATAAATGGCGTGAACAATACTTAAGGAGTAAAACTTGAGTGAGGAGATCTTTTTATTTCATTAGTTCACAGTTTCTCTTTTCTTTATTAGCTTTATCATTTATCATTGAGTTCAATTACCTGTTTGAAGCACTGTGTTTACTGATTTAATACAGCTGCTTTCCCAGTTAGAAGATGGTAAGAGCGTATGCCACTTTAGTAGGTCCTTTAAGGAAATTTCCAGCAGAAGAGGAAGGACACATTTCATGTTTTTAAAAGCAGGCAGTAAGCAGAGGTGATGTCTTCCAGGCTCTTGCTAAGTATTTTGAGGACACCATATAGCCGTTTCTTCCTTTTTAAGTCATCATTAAGTGATTCCTCAAAGACCTAACTAAATTGCTAAGTGACCTAAGTAAATTTTACTAAAGAAATTTTGGTTATTGTGGCAGGCTTTGTGGATGGACAATTACTTTAATTACCAGTATTGTAGTTAGATAATTTGATTATAATCCCTTATGTAGCTTGCAAGATATTTCAAGTTATTTAAATATAAAATTGTAGAGTGGAAAAGCAATTCTCTGATTTTTCTAAGTGGTTTGGTTTCTCATCCCAAAATTGAAGCCAGAACTGGGAGTGTAACCCCATGATTAATAAGGGATTATGGATTCAGTACAAGAAATCATGCCTGTTTTACCATGTCTCTGAGCATAATGCCACCTTCATAGCATGTTCCTTGTTTGCACTAAACATACCATGAACATCTCATTACTGTTTGCTTTTAACTTACCACTCAATGCTCGTAGGCCCATCCTGGGAAAACAAAACAGAGCAAGCTTTATTCAGAGGCCGAGACAGCCGAGAAGAACGTCTCAATCTTGTCAAGTTATCCAAGGAAAATCCAGAACTACTAGATGCTGGAATAACAGGATATTTCTTCTTCAGAGAAAAAGAAAAAGAGCTGGGAAAGATTCCGCTGATGGGCTTCTTTGACTTCTTTAAGGTAGCAGACAAATTACAGCCTTGGATTAAGTTTGCTTCAGGTTCCTGTCAGCTGAGAAGACAAGGCTTACTTCTGTGAATTCCATTCAGTAAACAAAACAATTATGCTACACTGGGAGCACTGGTTCACCTGGGGTAAATAGACCACCAGTACTCACAGTCATGGTGTGACACACTTCTAAAGAAAGCCACTATACTTTTTTCCTGGAGTTCCTTAAAGAGGGTTCTTGGGAGATTTTTCAACAGATTGAGAAATTTGATTTCTCACCATCAGGGTTTCTTTTCTTTGGGGTATATAGAAAAGCAATGCACAATTTGTGTCCATTGCAATTATGTTGTGAATGTCAGAGCCCTTGTAGTAGCAAGTTAGAAAAATAGATGGGTGTTTTTGTTGCACCGTAACATACAAATTCCACTGCAGCTGTGGTAAAAAAAGTAAAAGGGACAGAGTCCTGTAAAAAGCCATTATAATATATGTAACAGCCAAGAGCATTTACTGCCAGAGCAGTACATTCATGGTTATTTTTACTGTGATGTTTCAGATTATTTTATGTATGTTTCAGATTATGCTACATAAATGCATAATTTTAAATCAGAATAAATTTAATCTTTTTGAATTTAAGTACAGATTAGTTTTATTTCATTCCCAGCTTTAGTAGTGTACCCATGAGGCAGTTCATGTGACACAAACATTCTTGACTGTCAGTCTTGGGTTAAAAACAAATCTTTTTTTTCAATTATGTTATCCAGAACACCATGAAACTACACCTGCTTAACATTGAAACAGGTTTGAAGATGAAAATTGATAAACCCAATTAAGCCTTGCCTGTGAAAATAAGCTTTTATACAGTCAGTGTTCCTATTCTGATTCACATTGTTTCATCTTTTTTCTTCTCTTCATATTGTAGTACAAATACCAAGTGAATGTAGATGGGACTGTAGCAGCTTACAGGCTTCCATATCTCTTGCTGGGTGACAGCCTAGTACTGAAGCAAGATTCCCAGTACTATGAACATTTTTATGTTGGATTGAAACCTTGGAAACATTATGTTCCTATCAAGAGAAACTTAGAGGACTTGCTGGAGAAAATAAAATGGGCTAAAGTAAGTTCCATTACTAATTCAAGTTCAAAGTGATAAACAAATATGTAAACTATTTATCTTAATATTCTCTTTTCCATTTCCATATGCATGAACTCGATATTGAGATCCTGGGATAAAGGAAGTACATTTTGCTGTTAATATAAGATGGGAAGGCCTGATTCAAGTAACCCCCTCTGTTGAGAGAAATGCTTAAGAATCCATTTTAGGCATATGCAGAAGTGTTTAGTAAATCAGAGTCTTGGTGTACTGGGTAATGCAGATAATCTTCAAAGAAACACCCAGAATCCTAGATATCACTTAAATAATTCTATTACCTTTTTAGGTCTTAACTAGAGCAGAAGTCACTGCATGTTTGGTTTGAATGTACAAAAAGGTGCTGCTCTGTAACATGCTCAGAATGAGACCATTGTTTAACCAAGCAAACCAATATCATTGTGAGATTGAAAACACCATTTCTGCTTTAAGTTTAGCTATTGAGTTAAAAAGGAAAAATTTATGTTCTGAGAGTAGTTGTTCTTCATAAAGAATTAGATGAGAATCCTGAAAGCTTTGAAATAAAAAACTTGGGAGTAATTACATGAATACATGTGGAGTTATTTTTTAAAGGAAGACATAAAATTGGATTGTGTATGGGAGGACAAGTACTGTGGCTTTGTCTTCTGTAAGACTAAGTATGTCTGGGAGATGTTGGACCTGATGTTGAAGGGGCTTGTGTCTTGGACAAAACAGTACAGCAATAACCAACAGAGTTTTCCAAATGGTACAATTACCTATGAAAGCTATTAGTGATAGCCCCACGGGAGCCGCTGTGACCATAAAAGCAATCTGGTACTTTTTAAAAATCTGCAATTTAAAGTGTGCCTTTACAGTCTACCAGTAATTGCACGTAAAGTTGCAGATTTGAATAGCTCCTTTAATAAAACTTCTAATGCCAGCCAGGCTCTGAGTAACTCACTGATTGCTCTATTATTCATTCATTTCATCTCAATTTTTGCAGGAAAATGATGAAGAAGCGAGAGGAATTGCTAAAGAAGGACAGTTAATGGCAAGAGAATTACTTCAGCCTCACAGGCTTTACTGCTACTATTACAAAGTGCTTGAGGTTAGTACAGTAGAACCTTTTTATTGTTTTCCCCAGCTGCTACTGGTGCTACAAACTTCATATTCAATCAACAGCAGGCATGGTTCATATTATTCACTGATCAGTGTGAAGAGCTTTCATAAAACTTACTTCATTAACTGACATAACAGTTGGTTTACAGAATCAGATGCTATGTTCTTTTGCCCCATCCCCATAGCCGAGACCTGTTTTCAGTGTCACTTGGTATGTGGTTTCTAATAGACATAGGGGATAATCTGTACACAGCTTTCTTCCTTTGTCCCTTCGTGCTTAACTCATGAGTTGCTGTGCTGTATTACAGAACAGTGAATATATGAAAAAGAAATTCCAGAAGTACAACTAGCAGGGTGGTAAGGGGTGAAGCAGGCCAAACAGTCATTGCTGCCCAGGGAGATGCAAATCTCTGGTGAAAGAAATTTTTGTTCTCTGAAAGTACTAATTTCTTTTTCCTGTTTTTCTGTGCTGGGTTAGATCTCAGCCTCAGCAGCCACAGGTTGGCATAAAGTTTGGAACTGTTCTGTGTACAAAAATGATAGCATTATCTGCGTAAAATGGTTAGAGGCACAAATAATGGCAATATTGAAATTACCATTAATAATAGGACAGGAGAAGACATTAAAGGAGGCTTTCAGAGGTAGTGTAGCCTATTAGTAGGTGTGTTATAAAGACACCTTGTACACAGGTTGTAAACAATGACATAAGGAGCCTGGGTAAAGGCAAGATTGTGAGTGGAAGGGAGGAGGAAAATACTGTTTCATGAATTATATGTTGGAGCATATAGCATCCTTAAATGTTGTTTACATATTTCAGAAATATGCCAAACGCCAAGCCAGCAAACCTGAAATACGGGATGGAATGGAACTTGTACCTCAGCCTGATGACAGAGACTCAGTATGCAGCTGCCACAGGAAAAAGCCTTTAAGGGAAGATCTGTAACTGTACTGGATGAAGAAAATCACCCACTTACAATGCAAGAATTCAAATAGGAATTAAGCTGTGAAATCTAAGACAATTATGCACTAGCAAACATTCTTACTTATGTATTCTTGTTGTCTTAACATACTCTTTTTCACACTGCCTCTGCTCTACAAGGTTGGTTCCCACAATTCTGTGACCTTGACCACCACCAGGCAGATACTGAACCTGGAGGGGGGGGGAGGAGGGCGCATCTAGGGGGTTTGTTTGCTGTACTGCAGCATCAGGAAGAAGAGCACAGTGCTGCTTGTGTTCCAGCTGGGACCTAGTTACCAAAGTTTTATGAAGAACCAGTCATCCATAAAAGATCTTCCATGAGTCAGTGCAGGTTATTCTAAAGGAGAATTTGCAACATACTAAAACAGTGTTACGATTTCTTCATAAAGTTTACCTCAGTGTTAGACTGTTTCTTGTATACAAAACAGTTTTCTAACTAGACAAAGAAAGTATTTGAGATTTACAGATATCCAATCTGTTGTTGCTTTGAGATTATTTTGTGGCCTATGACAGATAACAGAATAAAGATCATGATAGACTATTTATCAATTTCAGAGGGAAAGGAAGAGGAGGGGGAGAGATCAGAATAATATTTTATAAGCACCATGGCTGTGAATTACCAAAGTTAAATGCTGCTTTAAAGCAGACTGTGTAGCTATAACAATCAAAGGGCTTTGAGTGACAAGACACCACTGTGAAGACCTGTTCTTGCCAGTAACCATGTCTGTGAATATAGGCACAGATCCACAAAAGGACTTAAGAACTTCAGGTGAGACCAGTTGAAATACTGGTGCCTTAGTTTAACAATACAGTCTACAGTATTCTAGGCTACTTGAATATTCCCACACTGAAATTTGTTAGCAGAATTGTAGACTGTAGGTTTAACTTCTGTGTAGAGCTAAGCATCTTTTCACTTGGATTCATGAGCTACTCTCTCCTGTGCCTGAGTTCTTAGAGGGGTATTAGCCACTTTCTGAATTTAGATCATACCTAACTTTATACTGAGATCAGATAGCAGATCAGACTTCATTGTTTTGGTTCAAACATATGACAGAAAAAAACTATGCTGCATTTTCCATGTAAGAGTCTAGGTGTTAGAGACCATACTAAGCAATTGGGAAGCCAGTTGTCTTTATTGGTTTGATTCAAAGCCATTTTTCCAGAGGGTCTTAGCTTCGGTCTGGAGAAGAGGTCTTCAGGTCTTCCACTGAAGTTATGCAGCCAAGAAGCTAGGGATACAAATTTCACAGGACCAGAAGGAGCTGGTCATATCATTGCAATAAAGTGTACCTTTGGGTGTGGGGAAGAGGAAAAATGCTAGTCCTGGATGCAGCTCACAGTACCTCTGCTGATTTTTACCCAAGTTTCTCCAGAATGCATGAACAGTTCTGTAAGGAGACACCAATGCCAGTACCATGACCAATGCTCACAAGCACCCATTTCTGTCCTCTGCATTTTTGGCTTGGCTAATGTAGCCTGCCTGAGCAGCCTCATACTCGGGTACACCCAGATAATAGCTTAGGAATAGAATTGTCTTAAGCCTGTGGACTTGTCTAATTGGTGCACAAAGTCTAGCACTCTGCACTTCATGCAGGCTTCAGTCTTGGTTCTACACTGCAAGTTACACTTACAAAACACATGAAACAAAATTTCTGCACTGCAACAGGAAGAAAGACTAGATTTTTCAGTATGCTAAATATACAAAGAACTTCAGGCTTCTAAAGAGGTTCATGCAACTCTCCATCATTCATTTATTACATTATGCCCATTAAGAAGAAACCTGGAACATGTTGCCCTACCCGTCATTCCCTTTGTTCTGGTTTTAACACTACATATAGTGGTTGGTTTTTTATTTAGCATTACAATCAATCCTAGAATTTCAGGCTATAAATACATATTCAGCTCATCTGCCATAATATTTTCTACACCAAAATTCAGGAACAGGGTTCCATTGCTGAAGATGATACTAAAAACTGAGCATGCGCTCCTCTTCCCTTCTCAGTATACAGTAACTTTTACTGTATGATATAATCTTATTTTGTGATATTGTCTATTTTACCATGTGCCTTTTATATTCGCCAGTATTTGTGGCAGTGGTGTGCTCAGCAAAGGCAATTAAGCAGACCAGATGATTGGCGGCATGAGGTTTTTTTCCACCTCTCACACACGTATTTCAAACCAAAAGTCCAAAACTGATCTGTTTGTATTTTTTAAATGGGAGAGAACAAGTGGCGTCATGAAGCATACTTCAGAGTTCTTTGGAAATATCTGTGTAGGAAAGATGTCTTTCAGACATTTCAGAAGTCTTTCAAACTAGAAGAAGAACCAGTTAAAATCAAATGGTCATGAATTCAAATAAATGTGAAGATTTTATCCCTCCTTTCTTTCCTCTTAAGAAGGAAGAAACAACACCTATTCTAAATTCTCCTCTGCCAAAAAAGCCCTCCTTTTTTTTTTTAGTAGGCATCACTTCAAACTAGTTTGTCACAGAATGTCTTACAGATGCTTTTATAGCTTAGAGGTAAGAAATATCTTGAAAAATATTAATGTATGCATCTTCCTTCCAAAATCAAAAAACAGTAGAGACACAGTAGAACTTTCATTAAAAGTGCTTAGTCATTTGAGAAAATCTGCTTCAATTTATGACTACAGATCTTCCAAAGATAAAAGGTAAGGCAGAGAAGCCTCTCCTCTTTCCACTGGTGGTACTATATGCAATTTAAATTATAATGAAGAGCAATTGCAACAATTGCCCCTCGAGGCCAGAAAAATGTCAGATCTATTTTAGTTTGATGACAAGATGATACACTTTAGGCTGGTGTGTTACAGGAATTGCTAAATATTCAGTAAAACCTGTCTGTACAAGTAAAGTGCAATACATGCATTGCGTGGTATTTTTAAGCAACATACACTAGAGTTTCTATTACTCTATAGTAGTTCTTAAACAGCAACTGAATAAACTTCTTGTACACCTAACAGTTCATGGTAATTTTAAAAATAGTTTCCATACCACAGTACAGCAATTTCAGGTTTCAACACAAAACATAGGGTTTAAGTCAGAGTAAAACCTGTCAAGTTTTCATCAATGGCAGTCATTTTTAGCACACTCTAGAACTTACCACTGATGATGGAGACACATTTATTTGTTTGAAATAGTATGTCCTAAAGTCCAGGGCCAATATTTTCAAACACATGAGTTTACATAGAAATGGTCTGAAAAAAAAGCTTTGGTCATGCAGAGCCCTTACTGCAGGTTCCTTACTTTCAGATCTCTTTAACCTAAACAGTACTTTCATACACCAAACCCTCCAGAAAATTAGTCCTTTTGTGTTATGTCATATGCATGTCCTAATATATTTAGGCACCCACATTTGGAAATACTCACCCAACCTCAGTTTCATCTTGAAATGAGAACTAGTAAATCACGGTCTGTTGAACATAAAGGAGATATAAATTCAGTACATTTTTAGACTGTATTTTTTGAGATACACTTCAAGATAACTACTACACTAGTTTCATGAAAGTATTCTGCCAGGTCTGCCTTGTAGATTCATAATTAAAAAACCCCTATAATCAAAGCTTGCCTGATGGAATGTTAGATTCAAGCATCCATTCTGGGAAGCATGTGCCTGGCATTTATTATATTAGAAAGTAAATTATTTAGTTAGGGAGGAGATCTGACAGGGAAAACATACATCACCTGTTTGAGCATGTTTGAGAAGCTTGCAAAGAAATGATAATAAAGAAAAGAAGCATTGCATAAGCCTAGGATATTATCAGCTCCTTTACAGCTTCGGCTTTTCAAAAGCATTCTCTGCAAGTGCAGTGATGAACTGCAAGATTTTATATGAACAGGTAATTGTTTAAGTTCACAGGATTCAACCACTAGAATCTTCTTGTCTGAATACTTTCATAGCATTTTAGTGAGGCCATATGAATACTAATGCTTGGCTTTTGTTTGAGTTGTTAATAATGGAAGAAAATCTGTACTGTAGAGTGCTATGGCACTAATTTTGTATTTTGCTGTAACATAAGGGGAAAATTATTATTTTGCATGCCTGTTTGAAGACATTTGAGACATCTGTAGCATATACATTGAGTCCCATCATGGAGTTGTGATAAGCAAGAGGTGTATTAGCAAGGGTGTGGCCAGCACGTTAAGGGAGATGCTTCTTCCATTCTGTTTTGCAGTTGTGAGTCTGCAACTAGAGAACTGTATTCAATACAAATACAAAAAATACACTGACATAGGGAGCAGATCCAGCCAAGGATCACCAAGGTGATAAAGGGGTTGGGGCACATAAAGTAATAGGAGGAGCTGAGTGAGCTGGGTTAGGTCAGCCTTAAAAAGAGAAGCCAAAGGAAAAATTACTGTGCTGAACTGTAAAGGGAGGATGTAGGAAAGATGAAGCCAGACTTCTCAGAGGTACACAGCAGAAGGCCTGCAAATAACAGATACAAGATGCAACATGGGAAATTCCAATTGGGTAAAGGGAAAAAATCTTCACAGTTAAAAATCTCAAGGAGATGAAGCTTGGCCTACATGACCGCCAGATGTTCATTATCCTATGAACTACATTTCAGTCATAGAACAAGCTTTTATCTAGTCACATAGTAGGAGGATCCAGCTCCTGAGTGCCTCCAAGAGATAATGTAGTCTTTCTGTGCCGACACTTCTGACACTGCAGTTTATGTCTCCCTTAATAATATTGAATTTGCAGATATTTTAATGTTGGCTTACAAGGCTATAAATTATATATTAATATAGGTACTACAGCTGAACCCAGGACATACATATTATCACGATATACCATAGTCATGCAGTACACAGAGGATTCAACAGAAATAGGATACATTGATTTGGCACTACATGCTTGGACTGATTGAAAGTGCAAGACCTGATCTTTGAAGATGCTGAATATACACTTGATATGTATGAGACAATTATGAAAGATTCTGAGTACAGTTATGAACCATCAAAGTAATTTTAAGCAGACAATGGGAATATTAAGTTACACATACACTTAAATGCCAGCATACTCTGTAGGTTACTGATGAGTGAGCATGATATATTCCCACCCTACTCCCAACACTAAAAGGAATTAGTCAGGATCCATCTGTACCACAGATATGTAGCATAGAGATAGTCAAGACAAATCAGCAGGATACCAGAAAGGCACACATGAAATGGGACAGAGCTCTGCATGGTTACCTTCCTGCTGAAAACCCATGAAAATACATTCTTCTGTCTAAAAGCTGAGCAATTAAAGCTATATTTGTGAGACTAACTTCCACTACAGCTTATGTAACTCAAATGGGTTGTTCAGCATTAGCAGATATTGTTTACCTTTGGGTCAACTGTAACCACACTTCCAGCTACTCTTTCTCTCCCAAAATCTCAAGCCAAACTGTTACACCACTCTCCACTCTGACTGTAGAGATACGCCAGCTCACAACTGATAGCCAGGAAAATACAAAATGTTTGCTACCAAGTTAGCATCTTGTACATCTGACACTTGATTTCATCTTGCATGTTACTTTCACCACATTTTTTCACTGTTTCAACAGAAAGTTTGAGTATTTTGTTAATTCTGCTGACAGAGTGAAAATGGTTTAGAGTAAAAATTGGCTTTACTTCCAAATGATGATGGTTTTGCTCTTATGTTCAAAACCACCAGCTGTTACCTCAAGAAGGTGATTTTGTCAGTACACTTAATTTTATATAATGAATTTTAAAAGAATTACAAAAAATAATATCCAAAACCAAACCAAAGCCACTCTGGTGGTAAAAGTCATTAGTCTTTTAAAGAAAGATGGCTGTTACAGATACTTTAGTCTTTTCTCTCTATTGAAAGCAAAGCATGAAATGAACTTCATAAACAAAGTAAGTTTAAAGGGATACTTCAGAAATAGTCTATACTGCATTACTGTACACTAATAGTGAACTCCAAGACAAGGTAATTCACAACAGTGAAATTGAGTCAGGTTCATACAGTAAGATTTTATCTGCTAAAATATAAGATAAAGAAGAGTCAATAAACTTTGTATTTCTGACATAACCACACAAGCAAAATCCTATACACAGATTAAACTCATTCTGGAAGGTGTCCTTAAGATCATGAACTTATGCTGTTTGGTAAGGTGAGTTCTTTAAAACACATCAGGAATGTATGCTGCTGATAGAAGATGCATCTCTGCCAATAAAGTCTGCTTTCTTCTGCCCTATGAACAAAGCTACTTGGATGTGGACTAACTCCTGTTGACCAACTCCAGCATGCCTTTTCACATGACAACCACTCCACCTTTTTTATAGACTACAGCATGTCCTCCATTTCCTGAAGGTTCACTTGTGCCTGCAAGGTAATCAACAGCCACACTAATCCAAAGCTTCCTGTAACTGAACCTGAAGGGTAGGTGTAAATTTGAAATACCTCATTTCCACTTACTTATCTTTTCACTCTTAAAAAAACGCAAACAACAGGCATTTAAAGGCGGTAGAGATCACACAGATATGACTTCAGAGCATATCATTAATGCTTGGCAATGTTTAAATGCAAGTAGTACATATATAAGGTGCACAATAATTCCAAGCATTTCTTATGAAAGAGTTTCTAAACTCTGATGACTGCAGGAAAATAAATTTTCCTGTGATAAAATGTATCAAATAAAAAATATTCCCAAGGTCCAGAAAAACTGCAGCTTTTTCCTGACTATTAATAATACTCTATGTATAGTTAATCATTCTCTGGAACTAAGACCATGGTTATTGCTATTTACTCTTCTGCAGGATAACAACTTTCATCCGTCACACTTCCATTCCAGTCATAGAAACATACAATAGCAATTGGATCTTTTATTTCAAAATGAATAGCAACACATGAAAATTGCCTAAAACTTGACCTGATCAACAGGCAATATGTGTACTGGAAGATGTTGACTTGAATGAGGTCTCCTTTAGTGATATCTACTATCATACACCTGTTTACGAACCAAATGAAATGAAATCTTGTTAAAGTCCTTCATGAAAACATTGCTCTAATTATCATTAGCAGATTCAAGCATGAATCTGTTTGCCAACCAGATCTGTTCAATCTAGTGATCGAATTACCCTCAGAAGCAGTAGGTGTTTTCTCATTCTAGTCACAGACAGTATTACTCCCAAGCCAATTCTTCTGCTCCTAAGTTATCACCTATCATATTCTCAAGCAACTATGGTCCACTATCAAATGTGTTTGCTACATTAATTTAATGTTACGTTACACCCTGCTTTGATGACATGCACTAATGTGTAATAGTCGTCAAACTGGATCTGTTAAATAGGTTACTAAATGCAGTTGCCATCAGTTCCTTGATGGATTGTGTGTTAAGGAAGCCATTATAAAATCACTTCTAATGACGAATACAAATGATAGTCACATAGAAAAGCCAAATTATGGTCCCATTACAGTAAATGGCATGGGATTTTTGCTGAGTGCTTTCATATTTGTAATAAAAAGTAAGATCTAGAAGGTTACCTAATTCAATAAAAGATTACGTAATGGAAATGCACCTACCATTCTTTGACAAAATAAAAACTAGCTTTAAGATCTTCAGGCTATCTTCTAAGCAGTTTCATATTTCTAGGGACTTAATACCTTGACAAGTTGTCCCCTAAATCAGTTCCCTTGAACCACTCCATCATGTGTCAAGACTAGCCAAAAACCTAAAGAAAGTAGGAAAATTATATGCAAAATTGGCAAAGTTACAGAGAAGACACTTTAATTGCTTTCCAGTTAAGGTTATTGCTACACCATCAGGTACAATTTTAACAATCTATCACCAGATGTGAAAAGCCTGGTGAATGTGGCTGCTAAAACTATGTAATTTTCAGGGCAACAGAAGCAATGTCAAGTCTCACTGAACTCAGAAGTTTACACCATATCAGACTGTAGTCTGCTACATGTTTCTGAGAATAAAATGGTCTGTTCCTAAGGAATTCTCAGTTCCATAGAAAAATGAGAAAATATGGAATGATACTGGTCACTTCAATAACCTAATTTAATAAGTGAATAAACTCAGACATTTCAGAGGGCTCCTCACTTAAAATGCTTTGGCTTTTACTTTTATCTGGCAAAAATCCTCCTTCTCTTTTTGAAAAATTATCTATTCATGAAGAATCAATTGTTCATTGGCTGCTAATACAGACTTTCCTTTGGAAGAGAAAACAAGTAAAGCAAACAAATCCTGAGTGGCAAAATTAGCTCTCAGGCTTCACAGGAACACTTGTTCCTGGCATGGAGCTGGCAGATACTCCCTTGGTTAGCTCCTCTTGATCTGAGAACCACGACACCTCTCCTTGCATTTCCCTGTTGCCAAGCAGAATTCACTTACAGTATTGAAACTAGTCCCTATATTTTCAGTTAGGTTGGCACCTATTACAGGGTCCTCTTCATCCTTCCAGTGAACAATGCCATGTATTTATCTTTATAGCTACCTATTCATATAATAATGTACATACATTTGCATTCTTCCTGTGTTGTCAAAGTAATACTTGTCTGGATTTAGTTTTGCATTTTAATTTAATATGAAATTACATGTAATTACTTTCTTTAATAGATTTTAATTTGGAGCACTGATGAGGACGAAGGCCTCAGGCAAAATCCGGCTCTTAAAACTGTCCTGAGCACCTTTCAAAAGCTATCTGTGGGTTACATAGTTGGGCCTACTTTCAAACAGAATTTAGATTACTTACAGCTTTTTGATCACTGTTTCAAAGTCTTTGTCTTTGAAACCAAGTTGCAATGTCAACTGATATAAATCAAGGGTGGGTTTTTGCATGTGCTTTATGTCTTCTTCATTCAAGGATTCTAAATCTCATTCAGAATACTGGCAAAAGCTTTCATGAAATGGTATCTCCTGGCTTATTCAGTACAGGCATTCCTTCTTCTATCAATCTGATTTTATCTATGTAGCTGATCTAACAGCATTAATTATACTTTAAAGATGTATTTTAAAAGTTACTTTTTGCTCTGATAAAATAAATAATACAGGATAATATGCTACATAACAAGAAGGATTAATAAATCAAAAGGAAATAAAGTCTTTTTCTTTTTCTCCAATTAAAACTGCCATTACCTGGGACTGCATCTGTAGTGTGAATATGAAAATCATCTATTCCTTTGCTGACAAAGTCAGTGTAGTACACTTATCTACAATATCTAACTGATCATGGGACAATTTAGTCTATTGAGAAATAAAGGGACTGAACAGGTTATCAAGCAATCTCATTTAAGAAACAGAGATTCCACATATCAAAGTGATCAGCATTGCATGAAAATACAAATGGATGTACACATCATTTTAAAGAGGCATCAACTGAGAAATTCTATTGAATATCTTCAGCTGTCGTTGAAATCAGTGACAAAACTTACCTTGTTGGCAGGGAATGTTATTTCTTCTAGTTCTGAAAGAAGTGTCTTCAATGGCAAATGCTCTGACCACACCACCCAAGTCTTGGAAGGCAGATACAGGGACTGTGAGAATGAAGACCTTGGGCCCACTGGTTTGAGACCATCTTAGGAACCTGAAAGTGCACAAGTTCATGGGACCTGATGTAATCCATCCGTGCGTCCTGAAGGAGCTGGCAAATGAAGTTGCTAAGCCACTGGCCATCATATTTGAAAAATCATGGAAGTCAGGGGAAGTTCCTGAAGACTGGAAAAAGGGAAATATAACCCCCATTTTCAAGAAGGGGAAAATGGATGACCGGGGGAATTACAGACCAGTCAGTCTCACCTCTGTGCCTGGAAAAATCTTGGAGCACATTCTCCTGGAAGGCACATGGAAAACAACAAGGTGCTTGGTGGCAGCCAGCATGGCTTCACTAAGGGGAAATCCTGCCTGACCAATTTGGTGGCCTTCTACAATGGGGCTACAGAAATGATGGACGGAGTAGTGCAGCTGACATCAGCTATCTGGACTTGTGCAAAGTGTTCGACACTGTCCCACACAACATCCTTGTCTCTAAATTGGAGAGACATCAATTTGATAGGTGGGGCACTCGGTGGATAAAGAACTGGCTGGATGGCCGCACACAAAGAGTTGTGGTCAATGGCTCAGTGTCCGGCTGGTTCGGTGGATACGCTGGAGGGAAGGAATGCCATCCAGAGGGACCTTGACGCACTTGTGAGGTGGGCTGATGCCAACCTCATGAAGTTTAACCATGCCAAGTGCAAGGTCCTACACCTGGGTCGGAGCAATCCCAGGCACAGGTACAGGTTGGGCAAAGAGGAGATTCAGAGCAGCCCTGCCGAGAAGGACTTGGGGGTGGTGGTCAATGAAAACATGAACGAGCCGACTGCAGTGTGCGCTTGCAGCGCAGAAAGCAACCGTATCCTGGGCTGCATCAAAAGGAGCGTGACCAGCAGGTCGAGGGAGGTGATCCTGCCCCTCTACTCTGCTCTCGTGAGACCTCACCTGCAGTATTGTGTGCAGTTCTGGTGTCCTCAACATAAAAAGGACATGGAGCTGTTGGAACAAGTCCAGAGGAGGGCCACAAGGATGATCAGGGGACTGGAGCATCTCCCATACAAAGACAGGCTGGGAAAGTTGTGGCTGTTCAGCCTGGGAAAGAGAAGGCTGCATGGAGACCTCATAGCAGCCTTCCAGTATCTGAAGGAGACCTCTAGGGATGCTGGGGAGGGAGTCTTCATTAGGGACTGTAGTGACAGGACAAGTGGTAATGGGTTTAAACTTAAACAGGGGAGGTTTAGATTGGATCTAAGGAAGAAATTCTTTGCTGTGAGGGTGGTGAGGCAGTGGAATGGGTTGCCCAGGGAGGTTGTGAATGCTTCATCCCTGGTGGTGTTCAAGGTGTCCTGGGTTCAGCAGTAGCAGTCATTTTTTCTTCTTCATGGTAGCTGGTGCAGCTGTGTTTTGACAAAACTGATAACAGGAATGTTTTTAGTTACTGCTCGAATGTTTTACTCTGACCAAGGACTTTGTGAGCCTCATGCTCTACCAGGGAGGAGGGGAGGCCAGGAGGAAGCAGGGACAGGACACCTGACCCAAGCTAGCCAAAGAGGTATTCCATACCATAGCACATCATGCCCAGGAGGTAACTGAGGGTTACCCGGAAGGGCTAGTGCTCTGGGGGTTGGAGGAGGTATTTGGTCGGTGCTCAGTTGGGTTGGGGTGTTGTGAGTTATCTGTCGGTGGTTGGTGAGATGCTGTATTCTCTTCCTTTGTTATTTCCTTTCTCGTTATTATTATTGGTGGTAGCAGCAGCGATTTGTGTTATACCTTAGTTACTAAACTGTTCTTATCTCAACCTGTGGGAGTTGCATTCTTTTGATTCTCTTCCCCATCCCTCCGGGAGGAGGGGGAGGGCAAGAAAGGGGGGTTGAGTGAGTGAATGAGATGCGTGGCTGGGTTTAAACTACAACAAAGGCCAGGTTGGATGAAGCCTTGGGTGGCATGGTTTAGTGTGAGGTGTTCCTGCCTATGGCAGGAGGGTTGGAAATAGATGATCTTAAGGTCCTTTCCAACCCTAACTATTCTATGGTTCTATGATAGTGACAGGAAGGGCATTCACCAATGTTTCCCTTCCTGAATTCTCAGGATTCAGTGATAAACTCTTGAACTAGTAATAGAAGTATTATACTAAATAAATATCAAATCAAAAACAACAACAAAATCACCACTTTTTTTTTTTTTAACTCCTCCTGTTGGCAGTATTCAACAGAGTAATCAAATGCCCTAAATCACACATGCTCAGTTTGGTCATCAAACTTTGGTACATGATTAAAAACTAACAAGGGAGGGGGAATTGTATGGTTTGCCCCCTGTGGCACCCAGCAGTGCTCAGCAGCACACTGATTTCTCTGTAGTCTGCCTTTTCAAGTGCTGAAAACACAAAGCAGTCGCCTTTCACTGGATTCCTTTTCTGAAACAGTTGTCTTTAAGCCCTCATAGCTGTTTCTGGTAAAGAAATGTCTTCATTGCCCTGCTCTGGAGGAGCCTGCCGTGGCCCTGATCTCAGCTCGCTGCAGCCTGGGAGGCCCCAGCTCTCTGACCGTGCCCGGGAGCTCTTTGCTGCAGGACGCTGTGCAGGCACCCACCTCCACACCAGCTCCCTGTAAGTCACCATATCCTCCTCCGGCTCCTCAAGGAAAAAGGAAGATTCCTCCTCGCATTCCCTGCATCCTGCTCCGGGAAACGCCGGTCTTACCAGTGCTTCCCCGGCACAAGCTCCACCTTCCCTTTGAAGCATACTAACAAAGCTCTTACCTCCTCTGCTGGAAACCTATGTTCCTGCAGCTGCCCTTCAGGGACAGGGAAGCGGGGGTAGCCACACGGACACGGCGTGCTCACCGTGCCTTTGAACACTTACTGAAACCACCCCTTTTCCACAGGGGCTGTCAGCGTACCTCTGCCCCGCGGAGGGCCGCCGCGGTTCCCGAGAGCGCGGGCCCGGGGACCAAAGTCCCTCAGGAACCATTCCCCGCAGGAGGGGGAGCAGGTCTGGCCCGGCCCGGCCCGGCGGCCCTGCAGGCCCTCCTCCTAAGGGGAGCCCTCATCCCGGTCCCGCTGCCGCCGTGGCCTGCCCTGCCCCTCGGTTCCCTGTGAGGGAGGGCCGCAGCCCGGCCGCCGGCCGCGCTGAAGTGGGCCCGGGCGTCCACAACTCCCCGGGGGCTCAGCGGACGGGAAGCACGTTTGTCATGGGGCGACACGGGTATCAGCTTGTGAACATCGTAGCAGCATAGAATGGTGCTGGTTCTGCAGCGTTTCTGAACGTCCCTGCTCTTCCATCAGTAGGCACAGATACAACTTATCAGACCATTTCAAAGACTGTGATAACTAGATTCTGTAAGGTTGGACATGGGAAAATCTGTTTGCACCTTTTTTCCGTAACTGTAAAATACAAAGACTGTGGCTTTTTGGGTGCATTTGCACATCTCTACAGGACCTGCATATATACAACAAAAAACATGTGAGTTTCAGAGGAACAGATCCTCCTTTTCTGGTGAAGAGCATTTGCCCTCAGGAGGTGAAGGCTGAAGTTCCACAGTACACTGCAAAGTCAGCTACTTACATTCTACTAGTGGCTTGTATCATTGTTTCCTGTTTGTGGCATAGTGTTGTAAAACAAAGCTGGTTACAGTAACATAAATCAAACACTAGTTTTGATTGCCCTCAGTCTTTTCTGGGTCCCACAGTTACAGATACTGTGAGGTTGAAAACAACTGAAACTATGATCTAAGGGAAAACAAAGCTGAACATCAAAGTAAAGACAAGTGAAATAAAGTGAAGAAATAAAGGAAGAAACTAAGGACACAAAAGGCGGCTGTCTTTTAGAGTTAATTATAATGAACTGGAATTCGTTTCTTACAAGCCACTTGAAAGCAGTTTGATAATTATAAAAGTATTTATAGGCCAAGTTGACTTCCTTTGCTTATTCCTGGGAGACTGTAGATGGTGTACTCTCTAACCAGCTTTCTCTTCTGGCTAGAAACCTCATTATGTTTTGCATGTTTTCTAGTTTCTCTACTAAAAGATCTGAACCTGATCAAGAGCTCGTTTCTGCAAGTGCTACCAAGTAATTGAAACAGAGTATTCACAGTAACATACTGTTTCGAACTTAATTTCCCAATGGGATGAGAGCATTATAGATGGCTGGTTTTCTACTTGCAGGCAGAGTTGCTAGGTGTTGCAGCAGATGCTTTCATCACATTCAGACTAGATGCTGTAAGTATTTTATGGTATGTCATATTCACTGTGGTATTCAATCTGGATGCACAAAATCCCCACTGTATGAAAGTATTAAGCAGATTTGCATAATTAAATGCATTCGGCTAATCAAGTCAAAGTGGATTAAACTAGATTCCTAAATCCACAATCTCTGCAGTCCTAAGTGCTTGTCAGGCTAATTAACTCAGAGATTTGAGGGCTGTCTGCCCCTACTAAGAGCACAGCATTTTTTCATCTCAGTTAGGTTTTTTGTTGATTTCAGTTGAACCTGGGGTTTATGACAGACTTTTAGCAGCCAGATTTATTTAACCTGTCTTTGGTCACTTAGCAAAGATACATCAGCGAGGAGCATAGTTAATCAAGGTCCTTGTGTAGTCAACAAGAAGAAATCCTTATCTTTTTATGGCAATTAATACATTAGCTGTTACAAAGTTGCTCTGGGGAAGTACCTTTGTGGCTCTGGTAGCTACAGAGTGATGCACAGGTTCCTGACTTCAGTGCTGCAGTGAGGTTTGAAAATGGTATGAAATGCTTAAATGTTCTTTTACTTGTAATGTCATGGTACATGCATCTGCCTCGATTTAGGCATAAAATACTTGCCTCTTGATTCCTGATATTTAAATTACTCGAGATATTATAGCCCTACTTCATGCTTCATGTTTTTAAGGTATTTAATGAAGAACTAAGAATTATGGCTACAACACCTGAAATTGCTGGAAGGAAGCTAATTTATTGCTAAAATTATTGCCCCCAGCTGTCTGGCATTTTTACTAAATTTCTGCTTTTCTTCCATAATTATTTGGCTTCTGTTTTAAACCTTCACATCCTTATTTAAGTTTGCCTTATGAACAAAACGTCATTAGCATACATTAGCCTCAATTATATATGAGGCTAATAAAGCAGTAGGCACTACTCGGACTTCTGTTCAAGCTGTAGTATGGTGGCCAGAAGTTATTTTATTTTTACATGGTGATCCCCTTCAGTAAGAGTTAGCATGGAATAAAGAAGAAGTATGCAGGTAGGAACTACAGAACCACTTCATAACTTTCTAGAGAAATAAATTAATGTATCTTTCTAGAGAAATAAATTAACGTATCATCTGTGCAATGAGTTAGAACTCCAGGTGAGGGTACTCTTGAAAGGCAGGTATTTTGTGCTGGACTCGTCATTGCTGATCATGGTTCAGCATTTATTTTTGAAGTTCAGTGATCGTTGCTCCAGACACAGGTAGTTTTCATCTTTGATAAAATAAGCCAATACTAGTCGACACTACCTAAGAAAATTGTCTTTCCATAGTGAAGTATCATACGCAGTTATTGCCATGAGCCCTCCTCTATAGCAATATGCAGCAAGGCAAGATCAATCCCAAAGCTTCAGCAGTCCATTAACATGTGGTTTGAAATACACAACTCTTGCAGTCACCATTTATCCTTTTGAATTACTCTAAGGATTAACTAGTGTTACCATCTTATTGTTGGCATGCATAACAAAAGTCACTCAAGGTTGTAATATGACTGTATGTGCACTGAATGCATTTTAGGATTATGTTTGTTTTGTTCTCGACTGCACTTTTTGAAGAGAAAAAGACAATCTTGTGAAGGCAAATGCAGTTCTTTGCAGCACTTTCTGCCTATATTTAGCACTTCCAGTATTAGGAAATGGGTGCCTTTTTGCACATAACAAGAAACATTACAAAGGCCAGACATCAATACATGGGAGTGATCTCATGAATTTTTCAGGAAAAACCAGCTGATTAATATTATTCCACAAGGATAATATTCCACTCTGACTGTAAAAACAAAATTAAGCCTTCTACAAGGAGGCCCTAATTTTCTTCTTAGAGGATGATAAAGCATTTTTAAGTAAATTCTAATTAGTTCATAGAAAAAACTTGGAAGACCAGTGCCAAAAACAATGAGTTATTCATGAATTGGATATGTTAAGTGCATTGTAACAGCCAGCATTTAAAGTAAATGACCTATTTTATATATGGAACGTGTTGTAACTGCCTCCTCCTCCAGCTAAGCAATACATTAAACTCCTCAGTGTATAGTCAGCTGGATCACTTGCGTACTGAGACAGTCATATTTCTAATAAAGAGTAATTGGACAATGCAATAGGATAGAAATGTACGATTTTTTTTTTATATCATCAGATTAATTTATTAAAATGATTTTGCAGACATATGATTTCTTAAGGCATTATTTAACTTTAGAAACTTCAAGCATGCCTATAATTAAATGATGCAAATTTCTTTCACAGTATCAAAATATAAAAAGATCCCTCAGCTACATCTGTTACGCAGGCGCTGCAATGAAAACAGGAAACAATGAGTGAACAAGTGGAGAGACAGGCTGAAAGCTGCGTCCAGCAAGGGCTTCTGAACACACCCGCCCCCCCCCCCCCC
>NDXB01003566.1:3480-50174 GCA_002631895.1 Agapornis roseicollis | reverse complement strand
CACCCCCCCCCCCCCCCCCCAAAGTTACTTTGAAACTATTAGAACTAAACCTCAAAGTTGGGATGGAAAGCTGTTGAGGACAGTGGGAGCAGTGCAAACATGGAGCCCACAAGCTTACTTCTGTTTTACATAAGGTAAAGCTGGTAGTTTGGAGCTGAATGATAACAGAACACTTCTGCTTTAAGTAATCATTATATATCCTGAGGAGAACCACACTTTCAAAGGTCTGTTTATCTTTCCCTATCTAATGTCTGCATTAAAACAGTACCTCATGTATCGTCATCATTTTAGGTGACCTTGTGTGTAAATGAAAGAATTAGGATAGGCAGATAAGATATAATTATAAACAGCTGTGTGTCACATGGAGGTTTGCACCCACAGTGGTTTCCACAGACCTAAATAAATTGATTTAAAACTGGTTTTAATTACACTGGTAGGACTGCTGTGTGCTGATAGGGCATCGGTTAGGCCTCAGTTTCTGTGTTTTGACATAGCCAGGGGGCTTTTAGTTTGCATCATCTACTTACGTATTGTGCAATGTATAAGTGTGTTAACATACATTACTGACTGATGAAGGTAGTGAGGCAAGTCAAGAAACCAAAACAAATTTATATAAAGAGCCAGATTCTCATTTGCACTTACATAATTGAAAATGCTTGATGAAATTCAGGACTTACAGCACTGTCTGGAAGAAAATTGGCCAACAAACTGATTTTGTGAAAAACAGTATTTTTTTTAACAATTGAGCAGTATGAAGTTGAAATTAGTAAGTAAACCCCAGCATTAATATCAGATTATGTCTCATACTTACAGAACTTTTATCTCTTTTCTAACTACTATAAAATAAAGTTTTCAAGCTTCTCACTACCGAGCATATGCTGTTCCACTGTGCTTCTGAAGTATCCTTAATGCTAGTTATTGCTAATTCACCTCGCTGTTCCCAAAGGACTGATGGATAAGCACAGGAAAATCTTGCCATAGAAACAACATACTTGACTTGCAGGAATATTTTAGGATCTTGATCTGTCCATCCAAAGCCTCCATTTTGACACCCCACCCCCCCTATTTGCTTTCACAAAAGCAGAGAAAATTAAGCTTATGGACTGGAGATGTTGTGTTCTGGAAATACAGATGGCATAGCAGGAATGAAGCCATTTCCCAAAATGTAGTTCTGTTTCTGCAGCACAGCTAGATCTGGTTTTATAGAGTTGGACAGCTATCATGCATATAAAGTTCTTCAGCCTGTAATGCCTTGATCAGCATTATGGAATAGATTTTTCTTGAGGGAAGGATTAATTTCTTAGTATTTGGAAAAATTTCTTTATGCTGTGTGAGATGTCAGCACCTGGAGTGCCAAAATAGCAGTTCCTTAAGCTTGAGCAAAGTCCAAACACAGTTGTAATTTTGTTGCATCATTTAAGAAGGGCCTGTACAGTAATTTTTCCACATCCATTATATAAGCATAGATATATTATTGAAGTACCTACTTAAAATACTTCCATTGGAAAAAAAAAACCAAAACAAACCCAAAACCCAAAAAAAAAAAAAAATCCAGAAAAACCTAATTCTACCAGGAAACTACATTAGAGCAGGTTGCTCCAAGCCGCGTCCAACCTGGCCTTGAACACTGCTGGGGATTGGGCAGCCACAGCTTCTCTGGGCAACCTGTGCCAGTGCCTCAGCACCCTCACAGGGAAGAATTTCTTCCTCATATCTAATCTCCCCTCTGCCAATTTAGATCCATTCCCCTTGTCCTGTCACTACATGTCTTTGTCAAAAGTCCCTCACCAGATTTCCTGTAGGTCCCCTTTAGGCACTGGCAGCTGCTCTAAGGTGTCCCTTGAGCCTTCTCTTCTCTAGGCTGAACAGCCCCAGCATTCTCAGTCTGTCTTCATAGGAGGTGCTCCAGCCCTCTGATCCTTCTTCTATACATAGCTGCATTTTCTTATCGTCCTTCCTTCTTTGCTTCAAGCACACATGGTATAAAGCACCTGACGCAAACAAATAAGCTCAGATCTTGCATGCTGTCTGTTGTATGGCAAAATGGATGTGTAGAATGAGGAGCTGTTGTGGAGGTAGCAGCAGAAATTCTGCAGGGCAGAAAAGGGTGTAGTCACTTTGCATCACATTTTTGTGGATACATACATAGTACTGATGAAAGAATGAGGGAGCAGGGAGAGAAGCTGTGTGTACCTTTAAAAATTATCACTGACATTATTCACTATAGTGCTCTGAAAACTGACATGTTCTTACAGTGTTGTGTGCAGGACAAACGAGAGCATTTGTTACGTGAACAATATGGTAAGTCTTCTCACATAATCAGGATACAGGTAAGATTTTGAATTGTGTTGGGAAGAGAACCTAAACCCTCATTTTGCACATTTCCCAGCTTCCTTGCTGAGGTTTCACTCTTCAACCTACTTGCTGAAATGATCAGTTTTATTTAATGCTAATACTAAAGTGTCATCATTAAGTGCTCATGTTGGGTAATCTCTCCCCAAGAGCTGTTTCAGACTGTCTACAGGTTCCACAAGACAACACAGCTGCCTTACACAGTTGCTTTGCTTTGAATTCACAGGGGTGAAAGTGGTAGTCAGTACCTAAAGAGTCATCACTTACCCAATCATGCAACCAAATTCCCCCAGGCAGATTTTGGAATTGCCCATTTACAAAAGCAGCCCTTTGTCACTGAAGAATTACCACTTGTACACACATGGAGTAATAACATTCATGAGAAGTACAATTCGTGAGGGTGTATAAGAGTGCATTATCCCCTGAAAATATGAAACCTAGCTTTTTAGTGCATTCAAAAAAATATGGCAGTGTTGAATGTTTTGTATAAACTCAGGAGTTTCACAGTAGCATAGAACAGTGACTCAGTTAATTCAGAGTTACTGAGAAAATGATTTTGGGTGGTTTTATCTGTAAGAACAAAAGGAGTTTTACGATCTGCACTCATGAAGGCTGACATCCTTTTGTAATTTAAATTAGTAAGTATCTCACCAGGTGGCCTGTTCAATCTGATTCCTATTCATGGGACAGTTTCTTGCTGATGGAAAAGTTCAGTCAAGGTACGTAATTCGAATTGGTTTACCTGCCAACACTTCACTTTTTCACAGTTCATACTCCAGAGGACAGTTGGTTCAACAGGAAAAAGCCGATTTCAAATAAATATATTCCCATTTAAAAACTCTTCTCCTATCATACTGGGTCACAGACTCATTTTTCTTAGAAATTCTCTTTTCTAAATGTAAATGTTTACTAAGTAAAAAACCAACCAAGTTGTCTCACTTACTTCCATTTTACTATTACAGTAAATACATTCAAGGCTCATTCGAGGCTCATGAATACTGATCTACCTTATCATCAGCAGCAGCATTAACAGCATTTCCATCCAGGTTTTATTTTTCTATTCTTCTACAAGGAAAGTGCGTACCTATGGAGGATACAGTTTGGCAATCCATTTACTTTCTAATTTTGATTTCTAAAAATGAAGGCATTACTGGAACAAAAAGAAGTCGCTGATGGTTGTTATTTGGCTACATGAGACTTTGCACTGATGACAAGTATCTCAAGAATGTTAGATTATTAAAACCAGATCTCACAGTAACAGGATTGTGTCACATAGATTTTGACAGTGTTTTGGAGACACTAAGATTTGTTAATAGTTCAAACTGTTTTCATATGTTCGTCAGCTTCACTGCTACAGGGGCTTACAAATAATGTAAGCAGGTTTAAACTACATTTACAATATCTACCTGCATTTTCATTTGCATTTCAATCAGCTTTAACAATGAAAGTACAGACACTCAAAATTTAGGCACTAAATACGACATTAACAGCATTGTAGAGGAATAATTCCTTCCTCTGAAGTTAGACTTTCCTGAGACAATCATATTAATATTAATGGTTCCCCATTTGCTGGAAGTAAAAAACCTTAACTGCAGCCCAACATGACAAAATACTCAAACGGAGCAGCAGTAACACATGATGGAGAGAAAGGACCTGCCATGTGCTTTTATGCACTATTCATTCATATGTCACCTAGGAGTTCTAGTATTAATTACTGCAAAAATGCCTTAAGAACTTCCTCTACAAGAAGCATGAGAAATATTTCCAGAAATCCTACCAGATTTTTTATGTCTGTGCTTTTTGTTTAGTCCTTACCTACCTGCCATTCTGTAATTGCTTGGTAGGACTTTTCTCCCTTTCTTAAGTGTCATTCAAAAGAGTATGTGCTCTGTCGATTGAGTTTCATCTTCAGAGAACAAATCACTGTACCCCAGGACAAGAGTTCTTCCCCAAAGGAAAGCCAGGATGCGCTTTTGGTGCCAAGGATCAACAGAATTTTATGTCACCTTCATGAAAACATAATCACATGAAAACAAAAGACTCATCTTGCCATGTTGACATTAACTTATAAAACAAAGCATAAAAAATGTGAGAATACTGTACAAATAAAAGTCACTGAAATGCTAATTAGAACAGAAACTCTTCACTCTGCTGCTGTAAAAAAGCATAAGGTGCAAACTGAGGTAATGTTGGAGTATGCCAAATTTTATTCGTATTTTTATATATAAAGACGATTCTGGAAGATTAAACATACCAGCACGGCTGTTACTTGAGTGGATTCTCCTATTACCCCTACTCATTGACTATCCAACTACAGTAGGTATTTTTATTTAAGGAGTAACATATTCTGTGCAATCAGAATGGGATTTTTGTGCTCAAAATACAACTTCAGTGTTTCTGACAGGAGTTTACTGCAGATATAGAATGATTGTTAAAGGCTTTAGAGGCATATCTGGTACGCTGGGCTTCATTGTACAGTCAGTCTATTTTATCAAGGAAGCTTGAGCTACAAAAGCTAAATATTTTTCATTGTTTCATACTACTAAAGGAGTATTATAAAAATAAAATACCAACATAATTTAATTTACAACAGGGAAAAAAAAAAAGCAGCTGTACTATACTTGACTCGAAGTTTGTATCTATATAAAGAAATGTTCATTTAACTAAGCTAAAAAACAAAAAACCCAACCCCAAGAACCCTCAGCTCCTTAAGCATTCAGTTCTCAGGTTTTCTTCTACATTCACTGTAGCATTATCTTTCAAGTATAACCCCCCTTTTGAAATGTACTTTAGGTAGTTATTGCGTGACTCCTGGTTTTTAGATCATCCGTTCTGCACAGTCACGTAACCATACAGAATTATTACACACAAGGCTCCAGCTATTTCACAAGTACACAGAAGTGATGAATCTCAGGCTTTAAGATTATAACACACCCAATATGCCCAAGTAAAGTCCTTGCAGGTCACAAGGAACATCAAACCCCTGGTTGGTGCCTTGTGCTGTATGGTGAACATAAGTGGACAAAAAGTATTTTCTTGATAACAGGTTATTGAACAAAAAAAAAACCCAGAACATCCACCAAACGCAGATAAGTATGAGCCTCATGGTTGCTCCTGCTCTAAGTTTTAACTGTGAAATACCGACTTGAACTGTTAGGACACTTGCTGCATAGAAATAGGTTTCTTCTAAAAATGTGCTGGACCCTTCCAAGTCACACCCAAGGTTTCCATCCAAAAAAGAGTTGGCTCAGATTTTTGGGATCCATGGCCTGCTGTATGAGGAGGTTCACCTGTCCTCCCACACTGAGCACTGTTCCATCCTCAACACCTTTCAGCTTCTCCTGAAGTCTCAGCAGAACACGCTCGGCCACTTTGTTAAAACTCTGGTCATCTCTGCTGGCAGAACGAAAAACCAGAAAAACAAGTGCACTTGGTATGGACCCCAATCAACACAAGCAACATTCAATAGGAAACCATAAAGCAAGGTGACGGGGCAGGGGGCAGGCGGTAAGAAAGAAATCTTGCACCTGGCTTTTCTTTTACATTCTTGTGGATCGGCATTGAGTGTGGAGTTCATGTCAGCCTCATCCTCTGGTCGCTGCTGCAAATACAAAGCTTTCAAGGGGTTGATGGTCCAGTGGAAAAGAGGATCATAGAGCAGTACCTACATGGTAAATAAACATCTATTTAAATAGTTCACTATAGCTAGTTCAGTGCTCCAGCAGGAAGAGAAACACTCATAATGCTCACACTAATCACAATATTAGGAGGTGCTTTGGGGTTTGGGGTTTTTGTTTAATCCCATAGAATTGAGTTAAATTGCTTGGTAGACAATCCAACAATTAAACTGCATCTGACCATCTGCAGGTATTGGTGTTGTTCACGACTGACTCACTTTTGCCACTCAGTCCCATCTCAGCAATAAAAAGGTCTTTTAATACACTAAAGATCGTAATTAGTTTTTAATGCATAGTATAAGCTGCTTTTAAAAACTACTTTAATTCTCTTTGTGACTTATGCAAAGAGGATTTAACTCAGTTGGCACTGCTCATGCTAAGAATGTTGCACCATGGCTAGAAGCATTTAGATACTGAACAGGGAAAACAGCATATGTCTGAAACAAAGAGTTCCCATAGAAAATGCAAACTGGTTATAATTTTACTGAAGATTACATGAACTCACAAATCTGGCCAACACTACTGCATTCAAAGTCAATAAAACCTCCCTACATAAATATTTTGTATAGCAATTGTCCTGGGTTCAGCAATAGCAGTCAATTTTTCTCCTCCCTAGTAGCTGGTGTTTTGACTTAACCTGGGAACAAGGCTGATAACACCAACGTTTTTGGTTGTTGCTAAGCAATGTTTACCCTGACCAAGGACTTTGTGAGCCTCATGCTCTGCCAGGGAGGAGGGGGGGGCAGGAGGAAGGAGGGACAGGACCCAAACTGACCAAAGAGGTATTCCATACCATAGCACGTCATGCCCAGGAGGTAACTGGGAGTTATCTGGAAGGGCAAGTCCTCTCTGGGGTGTTGGAGGAGGGATTCGGTTGGTGGTTGGTGTGGTGTCATGAGTTATCTGTCGGTGGTTGGCGAAATGCTGTACTCTTTTCCCTTGTTATTTCCTTTATCATTATTATTATTGGTGGTAGCAGTAGTGATTTGTGTTATACCTTAGGTACTAAACTGTTCTTATCTCAACCTGTGGGAACTCCATTCTTTTGATTCTCCTCCCCATCCCTCTGGAAGCAGGGGAGGGCAAGAAAGGGGGGTTCAGTGAGTGAATGAGCTGTGTGGCTGGGTTTAAACCATGACATACCACGGCATACGAAGACAAAGAGATGAAACTAAAGATATTCTGGCAGGTTACTATCAGAAAGAGTGACAAAATGCTCACCTCCACAATAGTCAGCAAAGCTTCTTGGTTATTTCTCATTACAGCCATTGTCTTCTCACAGCATCTAGAAAACATTTTATTGTATTTTTAGGTTCTTTTTGGCAAAATAGAACAGTATTTTTATCATTTAAATTACGGATATTTGCACCCTTCTTGAAGGATTTTTAACATGAGTAACCTCTCTGATACTTCCATTTTTGAAAAGGAAAAAAAAGGGAGAAATTTAGAAATGTAAGACCAGAAGGAGACTGGGTAGCTCACTGATTATATTCCCTATGGGAAAACAATTCACTATCTTGATATGTTTCTACCTGCAGAATTAACCACCAAGTTAACACTGATCCTTGGCTGCAGGAAAGCATGTGTGAGAGACTTGTGAGGTTGCTTTACACAAAATGAGCAGATCCAGTGGGCAGACATTAAGCTATTTCTGAAATCTCTCCAATGAGTTTAGTTACCAAATAAAATTTTACATGCATTCCCAAGCAAAATAAACTTGTGGCAGGAATACAAAACTCTGCTTTATGGGACAGGTATTCCAGTGAAAGATGGATTAGGCCTCCTGTTTACTTCAGGATAAGAACACACCCAAAAAAGGTAACTGACTGTGTTCACACCCAATCCTGAGATGACTTGTTTATGCACTTACACCTACACTGGTAGTTACCAGCCAGTCTGGCTGAGGCAGAAACAGTATCTGCACCAGTGCCTTTTATACTGTATTTATTTCAACTGGAGCCAAACAATTCATGTTTTTCTATATCATGGGACAAAGGTTTCAAAAATAACACGAAATTATGAATTTGACAGCAGCATGTTTAGAAAATAGGTGGTAGTGACAGTCCTTCACAGGACAAAGGTATGTTAGGAACCACTTATTAATGGTAATTGCTACCTTACAAAGACAATACTAAAACTATGTACTTTTTCAAAGATATGAAACCTGGGGTTTGCAAGCACTACGTGCATGAACATCGGGGATGACTTGAATGAGAGAAATGTTCTGCTTTTTAGGGCTCTCTTGGGTCATTTCCAGGAGATAGGGTGGAAGTTGATAAAACTCAGCCTTTTTGGGATGTTTCTGGTTTGCAGCTCAAACCTGTCATGGGATTTATATTTTGCACTTGCAAAGTGATATCAAATATATGACCCAAAAGAGGAAAAAGACTGCAAGATACAGAAAACTGAACAGAAATAAGAGATAGAACAAAATGGTTCAAAGAAATAGTTCTGATTATATAGCATAGTTCTGAAAGAAAAAAAAAATCTGTCAGTTTAAATCAAGTGATGAAATTTAGCTGTGGAACCTTTGGAAGCACTGAACCATCCTTGAATTCCACGAGAGGGTGACAATAACCCATTAGTGAAGAATATTAAGAGTTGGGTAACAATAATGAACTTGCAAATTGATTATATAAATAAGAGTGTATTAGTTAAAGTAGAGCATTTAGTTTGGATATCATCAGCAGAATGACATCCAAGGCACCAGAACTATTTAACATGTAACAATCCTAATGCCAGAGGTACTTTGCTGCCTTCTTCCCACTCTGCTCCCACAGGAGCACTTACCTTCTGAAGACTCCTTCCACGCCAGTAATACCCATTCCATCCACAATGTCCCTGGTTAATCTAAATGGAACAGTCTCTGGTGTGGGAAGGATTTTACCTTGCTCAAAAGCAACCCCTAAATGAAAGGATAATAAATGTTTTTAAAAATGTTAAAGTTAAGAAAAAATACAGTCCTCTAGCCTGTCCCACTTACCCAAATCTATATGCACTAGTTCTGCTGTTTGTTCATCTATCAAGATATTCTGAATATGTCTGTCTCCAAGTCCAAGGATGTAGCCAACTAAAACAAAAAGGTAGGTGCTGAAACCATAGTTACATAACATAAAAACCGAGGTAAGATTTAACAGAGAGGATTATTAGAATCATGGTAATACATGCAAACAAATTAAAAGTGGGAATATTTCTTCACCCATGTATACATATTACCCCAGTAAAGAGCAAATGCCATTCCACAAATCCAAAAAGAAAAGGTTAACTGAATGCAATTGCAAGGTTATTCTCATACGGATGTGTGTCGTTCTGCTACTCCACAGACTTCCGGCCCATTTGTCTCCGTGGATTGGTTAAGCAAACAATTTCACAGCTTTCAAAAAATCCCAACAAATCAAAGACACAAAGCAAGTGCACAACAAATTAGGGTTTGTTATTACTACTGTACTGCAATTTATTTTTGCTACTGGTTTCCTATTAGCTGATGGGCACAGGCAGCAGTAACATTTCCTGCAAAAATCTGTCATCTCAATTCTGCTAAACTGCTGATTTACTTCAAAGTAAAAGTTTAAGCTTTTCAACTCAGTTAAAGCATTTGAGGCTACAGATGAAATGAATAAATGATAAAACATCAGAGTTAGGTAGAAACTTTAAAAAAGCCTACTAGAACCTAAAAACACAAACCACTAAAAACAGAAAACCAAGAAACACAGAATTTCATTCTGTATTTCTACTGCAGAAAGGGAGGATGGAGAAAAATTAATCAGAAATCTTCATTACCAAAATAATGCTGGTGTTCTTGCTAGTTTATTTGCTCCTTGCTTCTCCTTTGCTTATGTGTGACAAAAGCAGAACAGCCATTACATCACAAATGGTATAAATCCTTTGTTTACATAATCTAAAAAGCCAGTGTTAATAATCTAGTATCATACCTATAGAAGATGTAGCCACACTGCGGGTATACGCCAGTCGTTTTTCAAACCACACAGCTGGATCCAGGAATTTTTCCATGCAGAAATAACGAAACACAGGTTGGAAATTCTCACAGAGTTCCATGAAGATGACGTATTTCTCCTCAGAGCTTTTCTTTTGTGCAGCCTTTAAACATGTAAGAAATATTTTCCCCATGACTGACTGCTCTGGAAGGTAAATACCTCTTCCTTTGAAAGGAATACATTCTTTTTTAATACTCCCCTCCCCTCCATCAAATGCTGTTCTCAGTCCTTTCTCTGATCTATGGATTACTGTCTTTTTTACAGCAATCACTATTGCATCTATCCCATTTACTAAACAACTCTGTTTTCATACATAACTCAGAGGCTACATGGAAAAAATACTCCTTTTTCTTTGGTTGCAGTTGTATGTACTTTATGTGCATGTACAGGTAAATGCATCTTGTTGGAAGCTATTTCCCCTTGCAACTCTACTGGTACCTTTGCCTATCTGATAGCTTCATGTCACTGTGAGAAGGTCACTCTCACATGCACAAGCTGCACAATGCTAAAATTAAATATACTTTTATCCTGTTAATACTATACAGATACAAAAGGAAATAATTTCTTGCACCACCGTGGCTTTGTAAAGTAACAGGCAAACCTGTCTGCAATTTTCTTAATGTCTGGTGAGGTGGTTTGTGGAACTAAGCCAAACTAAAAAGTCTGAAGATCTATTAATTAAGTCTATCTATGCCACTGGTCACATTATTGTACACTGAAAGAATAGTACATAATTCTCCATAAATTTCAGCCTCCAGTAAAGAATGAGGTAGCTATTTTGTTACTTTTGTAGTTGTTATGACTCACCATCATCATTTTCTGACAGTGAGAGGTGGAGTAATCTTTTGGCCTGTATCTCTTGTGAGCTCCCTCTTTGGCACCCACAAGGAATTCCCCGATGGGTGTTGTTCTTGAGCACCACTCAAGAACACCACTTCTCTGAGACAGGGGAACCACCTGTAAAAACAAAACCACTGCTGCATCAGGGAGGTCATACACTCCCCTGTGAATATACATACTGCAGAGCATGGATGCATATTTGTGGGGCTTTTAAAAAGGCAAAAGACCCAACCATACATCTGACCACATGTTTTAAATACACATGTATACACATATAAAATATAGTCAAGGTTTTTCTGCCAAATACTTGCATTTTTTTTCCTAGCACAGAGAAACTTTCACTGCCTACTTGACTATAATGTTTCTACTCAATTCGCATGTTTATATCATGATGACCTCAGAGCACCCAGAGCTTGCCATGTGTGACTGGGATCATACAAGCACTGTGTGAACAAACACATGGTACCTGTGTGAACATACTAGGCTCATCTCTGCTTCCCACCCTTCATAACCTACAGCCCTTCATAACTGGCTATAATAGTTACCTCAATTTTTGTAGCAAACAGAACTGGCCAGAACAAGCAATCTCCTGTCCTAAGAGAAACAGCTACTGCCTGTTTCCTTCAGTTTTCTTACGAAGGTCTCTTTTTTACCATGCAACACCCGTTCTCTTTTTCCCTGCCCCCATTCATTTTTTCACACATAAAAATCTGAGTCTTCATTGAAAATTATTCAAAAAATGTGACTCTAACTCCACCTGTGAATTCTTAAACCTATGCCAGCAATGCAGAATAGCTCCTTCAGAGATTCTGGAGAGCACACTTCCCACTTGTCAAAGACAAGAACTTTTACTTGAGAGTACTTATTCAGAGGTCACCTTCAAAGCTATTATTATAATCCCAAGCACATAAAAAGGAAGGAGGAAAGTTCCTGTTTAAACACATTTTCTGCATTCACAGTAAGAATTTATTGCTGTATTCCCAATTCCAATAAAAACAGTTCTGCAATTCAAATTCTGCATGAACAAACCCTAGATGGCTCTTCTGGATTTTCTGGATTCAGCTGTAAGGCATACCACAAGACTAAGATTAATTATTAATTAATCAATCAAGGAATATTGCAAGACTAAAACTAATGAGAATTCATAAACAAACTTGTATGCTCAAGTAGCAACTTACAATTCAAGGACAGTGCCTGTTTTAATTTCTTTTCAATTATAAGTTACAGACAGCTTTGAAGAACATTGAAATATATATTAGGCATCAGGAATTTTTTGAAGAATTTGGGAAAAAATTAATTGCAATAATTATTTTAATGATTAAATTGTATTGTTTATTCCATACGTTACAGAGCAGTGAGTATGTTAATAACATGAATACACTTCATGTCAAAAAGAGGAGACTGAGGATATATGCTTTTATTGGTAGTATTTATTCCTCTGCTGCAGTAGCTGATCAGGATTACCTTGTATCTTCGGATGGTTAATTTCCTCTTTCGTGTTTCAGTGTTTTGCTGAAGCAATGTGTTGCACATCTGGAAAACCTGTTGCATTACAGCATCTTGTCTCAGATCATCATGCCCCTTTAGAGTAAGCAGAAAAAGCAGTTAAAGAACACTTCCAGCATTCAACTGCTTGTTCAGTAACTTTAGAAGAATTATTGAAAAAAAAAAAAAAATCCACAAACCCCAATTTACTTTTCCACTATCATCACCTGTAATAAAATGTAATTAACAATTGTGGGTTTTTCTCTTTGTTTTTCTAATAGTGCTCAGCTCCTTAAGTGGAACCATCATTACCTTTAATCATTGCCTTTTTCTTCTGTTTTATTTTGGACAAATGCTATTTGATTAAGGTTTCAGTCAACCCACATGCCCTACAGTAGGCTTCTGAAAACCAGGTGTTTCATTCACCACATTCAGCAATCCAGCACACAGCTGAAGAGGCAGCCGTTGCTACTGCAGCTCTGATTACTGGATGCAGATGTAGCGATGCATGCTTCTCTTGACAACTTTCAAAACTACCCCATACTAAGCAGAAAAGCAGAATTCTCCAAGCAGCTGCTGAAACCTTACATTCAAAGACAGGTGGAATAAAATCAACTCCATTTCAAAAGAAAAGGTCTCACTAGTTGAGACATGACCACACAAGGTGCAGGTCTGGGAGCTCTCAGGTAAGCTACTGTGTATTACATACATCGTTGAAAAATTAGTTATCAAAATATTTATTATTATTATTACTATTATATTTTTATTTGTATTAAATTATTGTTATACTACTTATTACTACTTTGTAATTTCCTTTACTAAAGCATTCCTGAACTGAGAAAACTGAACTGTGAAAAGCTTCCTCATGGTACAGAATTCATACAGATGACAGAACCTACCTTCACCAGCTGCCTCCTTTCTTTACCATCTGATCCTACACAATCTATTATTTTAGGCAGATTCACGCCTCCTGCTAAGTGAAATTCTGGCTTAAAAGACTTTATTGTCACCAAATTTTCATATTGTCCTGTGGGATCCACCTGAAATCATAAATTAGTTTAAAATTAATATAGAATCACAGAATGGTTTGGGTTGGAAAGGACCTTAAAATCATCTAGTTCCAACACCCCTGCCATAAGCAGGGACACCTCACACTAAACCATGTCACCCAAGACTCTGTCCAGCTTGGCCTTGAACACCACCAAGGATGGAGCATTCACAACTTCTGGGCAACCCATTCCAGTGCCTCACCACCCTCACAGGAAAGAATTTCTTCCTTATATCCAATCTAAACTTCCCCTGTTTTAGTTAAAACCCATTACCCCTTGTCCTATCACTACAGTCCCTGATGAAGAGTCCCTCCCCAGCATTGCTATAGGCCCTCTTCAGATACTGGAAGGCTGCTATGAGGTCTTCATGCAGCCTTCTCCAGGGTAAACAGTCCCAACTTTCTCAGCCTGTCTTCATATGAGAGGTTACCTCCATTTTTTCTCAGAGAAAGCTGTAGTAAGTTGTTTGCAAATCTCATTAGAATAGTAGGTGATAAATATTAATATGAGTACTGCATCATCTATAAGGATAATATGCACAAAGCCTATAAAAATATGCTGAACAAAGGAGTGAGCTTGATTCCTCCTTGTTCTCCTGGTAGAGAGGACACAGTGCTGCAGACTGTCACAGCACAAGCTCTAACAGAATCTCAGCATGTCCCAATTGGCATTTTCCCAAAAAAACGTTCATGTACGGTTGGAGGGCATTGGCATTAGGTTTGCATTATGCTGCAAATGGACCCAATCTACAATCCTAAAACTGTTACAATCTACAGGATCTGTAGTCTGAAGGAGTTCAGGGAAGTTTGGCTGCATAACATTTAAATTTTAGGTGCCTGGCCCAAAAAGCATCTCTACACTCCTGAAAATGGTACGTATCCTCAGTAGAGTGTGGGACATCTGAGTGCCTATGCACCCACCCCACCAAACACTTAAATTGGATTATTCACGATTACTGAATGATAAAAACATAAGCTGGCCATTTAGGAACAGAAGCATAGCTATTAATTCTCACCCTTTTCAGAACAAACTCTGAGCTAGCACGTACAAAGCAGGATATTCACATTCCCAAATTGTCTCTGTGATTCAGGCAGCTCATCACCTCTTCTGATAATGAAAAATTAGTCAGTGATCACAGTGGCAAAGCCATCTTCATACAGTAAGCCACAGTAAGACACTATCCATCTAGTATAATACTTAAGGTCAAGGTACTCTAAAATCTAAGGAAATCAAAGGTACTCTAAAATCTAAGGAAATCACCTCACACTCATCTCCCACCTGACAAGAAAGTAACCCTGGTTGGCTGCCCTATAACAAAACCAGGAATTTGATGAAGTGATAGATGTCCTGTCCTGACTACCACTATAAAAAACTGAAGTTGATTCTACAATTTGGTATTACAGTGTATACTTATTTCAACTTCAGTCACCTTAATTTCCATGGTAGGAACCACAACATCATCCAAGTCCTTCAGTTTAACAATTGGCTGGTTAGCAGGAATACTTATGGCTTCTGCAAGTAAAAGGAATTCATGTTTTTAAATTCAGAACTACAAACATACATCAAAGTTCACAAAAAACATGGATTTTGAGACCCAGAACCTTACTGCATACTTCTGCTGAACTGACGAAGATGACCACAGACAATGAGAGTTTTCTGGAGTTTCATACTTGGTGTATGAACCTCACAGTGCAAGTAATTACTATGATTTTTATCCAAACTAAGTTTATCAAAAATAGGACACAGTGCTAGCACAGTACCTCGTTTAACTAAGTATCAGTATTTAGAAATATACTTTTTAATCCAAGAAAATATAACTTCTCTATTAAATAAAAAATACAAAACAAAAAAATGTTTTTCCAAGACTTACTTCTTTCCAATTTCCATGGCGTAGCATCTACATTTGCTAATATGATGTAAGCATCACAAAGTGCTTCAATATGTCTAACCATACGAGCTCTCGTTTTTCTTACAATATTGATTATATTGCTAGCAGCCTCCATTCTGTCCTAGAAAACCCCAATGGAATACAAACATCAGACATTGCAAACTTGTGATATTAAAGATGCATCATAACATGCAGTCAAACAAGTACAATTGAGACACATCCCATGAAAACAGAGGACATTGGAATAATGGGCAGCCCTTTGTAATACAAATAAAGTGAAGAAATGTTCTGTGTTGTCTAATCTGAGATAAGAAGTAAAATACTACTGGGAATGGAGACAGTGCACACCTGTGCAAAAAACCTGCAAAAAATTCTTCAGGAAGAGAGACAAGGAAGTTTTGGATGCTCTTCCACCATCTTGCTGTTTCCACTGTTTCCTCCCAACAGAAGAAAAAGCCTGTATGCAAAAGGCAAAAAACTGACCGTGTGCCCCTTCTGTGCCTAACTCTGACATACTTGGTGGAGACCAGTGTAATCCTGCTCCTAAGAGTGGGACCACAAAAAGAACAAATCTGAGAGCAACATGAAAAAAGGCCACATGAAATCATGGTGAAAAATTGGAGTGGGACACAAAAAAAGGTAATGACAAACAACCATGCCAGATCTATAGAGATGGGGTAAAGAAGGGGCATTAATCTAGATATGATTCCAAAGACAGGTTCCAGCAAAAATTAAGCAGTAACAACTTTAACTTGAAGCCATAGTTTGGTAGAACCCATCATCATGGCTTTTAACATAAAAACGTCATATAAGGGAATGAAAGATACACTGCACAAGATTAAATACTTAGATAGAACAGATGTTATCACTCAAAACCAGAAAAAATACTCAATTCAGTATTATTTTGTGTATTTTTAACAATAAGCCCATTTAAGTCTTTGTTGCATCTAAAATGCCTTGTACAGTATTGCACATCAAGGACATTTATCACAAAACTCTTTGCTGTTTTTCTGCAGGAAATGTTAAGTATATTTTGCTCAATCCCATAATTACTCCTTTCAATAATAATGTCCAATGTATGCACAAAAGCAGAGTTTCTTATTATTAAAGCATGTTTTTCCTCCTCCTACTCTTTCTTAAAAAAAAAATGAAAGGACTAAATCTGATTGATAGAACAGAAATTTTTGTAGTCACCACATCAAGCTGGGAGATATCTTTCGGTGCATTTTTCATTAACTCGTTTCTTCTTATTGCATTTCGTTTCGTGAGGAGTTCATCTTTGTTAGCATTTGCCAAAGCTAGTATTATAAACAAAGTATGATGGGGGTGATCCAGTGAAATTCTAGCTATTAGCTGTCGAGAAAAACAGTAAGATCTCATTACTGAAAAATGTACAGAAGAAAAAAACCTAAAAATTATCAATTCTTTTGAACTTCTAAGTTTCCTAATCAGAAATAAAAAGTAAAACTTAGATTGCATTTCCACAGCTAAAATACATTCAAAGCATACTCCTATACCTGCATAAGACTATTCTTAAACAAGGAAATCAATTAAATAGCAAGGAAAGAAGTCCCCAATCCTCCTCCCCTCTTTACTGATTTTGCAGCACTCATTGTTAATACACCTTTATTACCTACATAACTCCTTTAGCTGTAATTGCACACAGGAAGATACATATCGTTTAGAAATATGCATGATGAAGCCAATTAACTTATCTTTAGATACAACAAGCATAAATTACATTATTCAGAACTTCATGAAATCCTAGACCACCCATCAACTTGGTTCCCATCCGAGCAGCCAGCTGGTACATCAGAGGCAAAAACTTGTATGAAGGGATTTTCTTTGCATTTTTCTGTAGTAGAAAAAAATCAGTTAGCAAGCTGTATGAAACACAAAAACCCTGTAATCACAAAATACCAGGTAAGGGCTAGCAACTTTGGTCTTGATTTTTTTTTTTTAAGTTGGGAATAATCATTGCTGTGTGATCAAATGGCAATCCAATACCACATCATCTTGGCCCATGTCTCCTAAATGCTGCAAGTCCTTCATAAGAAAACTATTGTCTATTCTATCAGAGCAGAGCTTAGATATGCTGATTCAGAATTCATTTCCAGATTCTTTGTGGCAAGAGACAATCCTAATTAACAAGTACAACCTAGTTTAACACATGGAACAACTGTTCGTTAAAAATATGAGTAAAGAAGCATTTTCTATTTTTCAAAGTTAATTATAACACAAAGCAATTATACAGACCTCTGTTATAAACAATCATTCAGGTTAAGAACTATCAGATTTCCTGCATGATTCTAGAAATGACAGAACCAGCCAGAGAACTGGTTCTAGACCAGGAACTTTGCTGGTCCCTGGCTACTGTGTTATACGGAGTATATCTTTTCACCTAATATTATGCACAATATTAGCTAGAACAAAGTACTAAAGGATGCTGGAAGACGATAGTCTTCTAAGGTTTGTAAAGAACAAGGTGACAACAGTGAACAGATCATGAGATTGTCATACTGACTTAATCATACAAACTTGTTAAATTAAAATGCTAAAGTAAATTGAGTTAATTTAAAATAGACTGTGAATTACAGCTCTTTGATGAAAAACAAACTGATGAGCAATGACTGAAAAAATTAATTTTTGAAGGAAAATTAAGGAGATACACAGGAAACCATACTGCATAGCACCGTATTTCATCTTCTAGAAACAAGGACAAGAAGAAAGATGGATAATATCATGTCAAAGCATAAGGAAAAGCAACATCAGACATATACCTTCATCAGTTCATTGACTCTATCAACTCCAGAATTTTCAAGCCATAGAGAACAGAGTCGAAAGATCCACATATCATTTTCTTCTCCACTTAGTAAACAGCTGATATAGTTCTCCACTGCTTTACACAAGAAACGTTTACGATCCTCAGTTAGGGCATGCATGGCACATTCATCCAGTTGAAGTTCTCGCTGAACTTTCACTGTATATCTGTGTAAACAGAAATTATTTTTAAGCAACAAATTATCTCTTAATGAACTTACAGAAGGTTTGTTACAAGTTCTCTCACTAATTTACCATTTTTTTAACTTGTTTTGTATGTACAAGCACAATAAATTAAACAACTGAGAAACCAAATTGTGGGAGCTACTCCTTTAGTGTATGTCCACACAGACCCACCACTTGAAGTAAATTTTCAGTGATTTTGTTTTGTGTTTCTTTTTAAGAATTTAGTCTCAGTATTGGGTCATAAATGGGACTATTCAATACTGATCACTTCTGTAAGGACTTTAGCTTCCAACAGCTGAAGTTCAATTTTTTCTGCTCATTTCCAATTGCATTTACTAAATCTTCAAGAATTCTGTATTAAGATGAATTCTACTCTTTCAACAAATGTGCAATGGAGAAAAATCTCAAAGTTATTTCTTTTCACTCTGTAGTATTCTCTCTGTCAAATAAACTGAACAGATCCACAGAATAAATGTGAATTCTGGGCCATGACCATCTGTGCTGTTTAATTGTTGTAATTCTCCTTGGCTTAGTTTTTGCCCACACTACCTACCTAGCACTCTCCTAGACCATGTTCAAACACATTTCAGAAACTATTTGCAAGAAGTACTACAGATTTGGCCACTATTTTTTGCAGAAGGAAAAATTCAGCTGTAGAGATGTGACTCATGCTGTACCACTTGTTCAGAGAATTAATAAAGATGGAGCCTTTGATAGCTCACCACCTCTCCATTTGAATGCTCACCTATTTGCCTCAGCTTTACACTCCTTGAAGAGAATGACCTCCTCCTGGGCCTTCTTCAGTAATGTCTGCTTATTTTCAAACTCTGAGGATTTCATGTAATTCTCAATTCGCTGGTACTGATTATCTGAGAAACGAGCCAAAGACAGGAAAGCCTTCATCTTCCCTTTCTTCAGCTCATCACTGCTGTCTCCACTGTGGCTTGAAGCAACTTCCACAGCCTAAAAGGGGTATTACAGTAAAGTTAGACTGATAATCAAATTAACAGTGCTGCACAATACTTGATTAAACTCATCGGAGAAAAACAGAATGGTTGAGGTTGGAAGGGACTTCTGGAGGTCATCGTGTCCATCCTGCTTGCTCAAGCAGGGTCGTCTGCTCAAACAAGTTACTTAATGTTGCCTATGATGGAATATGCATGCATATAAAATAAACCTACCAGGCTGAATATTTTTCTCTTACTTGAATTTAATCTTTGAGGAGTGTTTCAGTGAGAACAGCCAAAAAGATTAAGCTGTATGAAACAGCTTTAATAACCATACAGAAGTCTCCTACAACTATCTTTTAGAGTAACTAGGCATGAAGTTTTACAGTAATTTTACAATTTATAAGATGGTAAAAAAGGCAGTCCCAAAAGTGCCAAAACCAAAAGGAAATTCAGAGTGAAGAAAGCATGTACAGAGTAACAGAGAACAGCAACTATGGAGAGCTCCACAAGTTAGCATGAAATAAAGAAATTCAGAGTGGACAAATATTAATAAAAATATTTCTACCACTGAGAGTTAAAAAAAAAATTACATTATTTAGAAATACCAGAACAAGACTTTCCAGCACTTGGCAAAAACCTATTATAATACCCATACTGAAAATACAGTAAGTGAATGATCTGTCCTGAAAGGGAAAAGATAGGGATGGAGTGGAATAGGAAAGGAAAAGGGAACTAGTAGTTGTAATTACTGCACTTCTAAACTAATATTACACAGAAGTTTTACTGTGAATTTTACAAAGCCATATTCTGAATATTTTATAAGATTCAGTGTTACACAATACTATGTGAATACTTTCATAAAAAGCCGCATTTTGAATCCAGAAAAATAAAGGCTGCATTGAAAAATGCATTTGACATTTAACACCATATCGTAGCACAGCGTTATCTCCAAGACTGTATGTTTCAAAGACCGGATGCACCTTTTCTAAGTATTTCTGCATGATGACTGTAGGGTTTTCCAAGCACGTTTCTGCTAACCAGGTTCCACATAGCCTCAGACACTCTGCATATATCAATTTCAGATGAGGGTCATTCTCAACCTTTAGGAAAGCAAGTTTGGGGAAAAAATAAAGAAAAAAGAAAATAAGAGGGAGACATCAAATAAAAATACATTTTACATATGAGGTAAGCAATTTACAAAGCTTTTAAGCCCTTGATATAATTCAATCACTTGGGTCTCTGAATGTAATGTATCTACAGAGTCATTTACCGTCCACATCTAAAATAGTCAATAACCTGAAATCACATTTATATCCTATCTGAGTAAAAAAGTGAATATATTTTTAAATACCTGAGAGTTTGAACAATGAAAACCACAATAAATCAATGATAAAATGTAATAAAAACTAAATAAATTCACTGCATGATTCCAGGATTGTATTTGCTAATGTCCCCATTTAATCTGAAAACCATAGTACATTCTGTAGGAAACATCCAGGAATTGTAGCAACTATGTGTGATCACTAAATTTTTCAGGCAGAGCTCTACATGGAAACTTGATTAACAGTGACCCAGAAAGATGATGGAGCAGGTTTCCAGAGAGTATTTTTCCAAAAGGTCTACATAAATTCACAGATTAAATAACTGAACTACTAAAAGAGGTGTAAAAGCTTTTGCTTAAAATAGCCTTAATATGAGTGGCAGGTGGCAGATGTGACACCAATGTTTCAACAAGTTCCAGGAAAGCACACATCAGTAAGACTTTAATCAGAAGTGGACAAATTAGCAAAAAACTATTGGCTATTAATTTCCAGCAGGAGAGATTCCATCACTTCTTTGGGCAAACTGGTCACAGTATTTAGAGGTAAGGAATTTTCTTCCTGTATCTTAATCTACTGGCTACACTCTTGGTGATGTTCACCTTCATAGCCACAAAGACATGCTGAATCATTTTAGCTTGCTGTTCACTAGGACCAGAAGGTTCTTTCTGACAGTTACACTCCAGCCAATCAAAACCCTGCCTGTAATGCTGCTTGAGATTATTCTATCACAGGTGAAGAACTTCCTACTGATCTAAAGCAATTCCTAGTGGCACAATTTTCCACACTATTGAGGTCTCTGTGACTTGTGGCTCTTCCTTTGAGAATCTCTCCAGCCATCTGTACTGTTCAAAAGATACTAATTTTGAGGAGGCAATGAACAGTGAACACAAACACTGATGATGATACCAAGTTACGCAGAAAACAAGGACAGATGAAGAACTGTAGACAAAAAAGACAATAAACGGAATAAAAAATCCTGATGAAATTACAAGCACAAAAAAAAGTGATGTATGGAAGGGGGAAAGAGACTTCCCATAACTTTACAGATTATGTAATACATACCTGAAACCAATTTGCATCTAATTTTTTTATCATACTTTTAAGAATATTCAGTGCAAGACTCTCTTCCTTTTTAGCCCAGAAAACCTGAGCTTCTTCTAGTTGCCATTCAGAAACTCCGCATCCTGTTGGATTGTGTTGTTTGATCTGAAACATAGCCCTTTCTGGAAGCTGAAATTGAAAAAACACTATAATCAATTCTTTAAGTGAAATACATGTATCTCACAGCATGTTTTGGTTCTAAACTCCATCTTTCTTTGCTCTACTTGTGCAGTGTATTCTGCCTAGCCAACGCTAAGAATTTATCTGCAGCAAAGAAATGAAGTTACTTTCCTATACTTGCAGAAAATCCTGATTTGTAAACAAAAATGGACTATGGAATTAAACTCGACAAACCCCAAAATAATGTATAAAGTTCTTTCTGCAGCTTTATTCTGGAACACTACAGCAGTATGATGCAAGTGGAAGCTGGATATATAAAGCTGCACCAAAATAAAGTACTAGAGCTGTAACAATGTTCTTCATTAATATTTTCTTTTTGATATTATAGTCCTCATAGAGTAGCTTACAGTTATGAACAAAATTCAGACAACATAGCTATAGATACAATTAATGAATTAAGTTCTACATAGTTCAAGTCTCCAACTAACTGATTATTGAATAAACTTAGAATACAGTTCATCTTTGGTACTCTTGAAAATGAAGTTCTTTGGAAAACTAACAAACTAAACATCCATCACTGATCTGTCCTGCAGTTTGTACCTGTGTATTTTTAGCACTTCTTGCTAATCTAGACAGCTCCACTAGATGTTTGGTCAGGATGTCTTTAATACATTCTCTTCTAGTATTTTCGTTTTCCTTTTCAAGCAAGATCTCCAAAACCACAGTGCGCAGAGCCATGACAGGTTCCTGGAAACGGAAGTCGCTGTCCTTGAGAAGCTGGGACTGCCTCTGCCATTTCAAATAAATATCATTCAGTTGTTGAGTAGTAACAGACCTGTAATTGTCACCAAAAGAACACAAGATCTGTTATTAATTCTTGTTATATATTAGTGAAACACAAAGTAAGTAAGAAAAGTAAATTACCGAGGTAGTTCACAATCTACAGTTCAAAACCAAGAAACAGTCCATCAAACCCTACAAGATTAATATACAGAATAAACTGACAGGCTTTCAGTTTTAAAAACCATGAAGATTAAGAGATCAACATAGTAAGGTGAACTCCACCGTAAACATTCTTGACAATGCATCAAAAAAGGTCTATCAGCAATGTGAATCGCCTTCAAACACAGGACTACTTAAAATATTAGAGAGCAAGATTCCTATTTTATTATATTGGTCGTATATGGATCAAAATAAGCATATATTCTAGACTGTGACCTTGTAGCTGTGTAGGCTGTCATTGTATGTATTATTTTCTTAGACACTTCATTAACTGCAAATAGCAATGGTTCATAATGTCCTGGACATGCTAAAGGACTGTAGGATAATTATTAGCTACTAAACTGATTAAGGGTCTGTAGCATCTCCCATTTGAGGAAGGGCTGAGGGAGCTGGGCCTGTGCAGCCTAGAGAAGGCTCCAGAGAGATCTGATCAACATATATAACTATCTGAGAGGACGGTTCCAAGAGGATGAGGCCAGACTCATCTCAGTGGTGCCAGGTGACAGGAGAGGACACAATGGGTACAAACTAAAACACAGGAAATTCCACCTGAACATGAAGAAAATCTTCATTTCTGTGAGGATGGCTGAGCACTGGAATAGGTTGTCCAGTGAGACTGTGGAGTGTCCTCCCTTGGAGATACTCAAGAGTCATATGGGCACAATCCTGAGCAATGTGCTCTAGGTGACCCTGCTTGAGCAGAGAGGCTGGAATTGACCTTCAGTGGTCCTTTCCAACCTCAACCATTCTGTGATTCTGTGAAACCAATACCACTACAGCAGAAAAAAGCCCAACTGAAAACTCAGAAAGGAGTATGAAAGAAGCTTAAAAAATACCTGGAAAACAGCAGACCTGTATTTTCCAACTCTCCAATCTGCTGTAGTCTGCAAAGAGTCGGATATAATGAATAAACAGACTCAAGACTGCCTTTGCACAGCTCTTCTACTTCATTTACCCTACGGATTTAACAGAGAAATACTAAATTAGGTTGGTTTAATATTCACAAGTAATTCCAAATATCCATAACATAATTTCCTTATAGTGAACAGAATTTAACCAGCAAAACTATTCAGTTCAGAATTATTCATATTACCATAAGAGTTCAAAACATTAGCTTTTTAGATGAATGAAAACACTGTAAGCATATATCAACTCCAAACCATAAGTGACAGCTCAGCTGAAGAGTAGTCAGCATTCAAATCCACTTAAGAGGACCATGAAATAAGGGATGTACACTATAGGAAATGCATTTTCAATTAGCGCACAAATTGTATATGCACAGAAGACAAAACTAAAGTTAAAAAAAAGAAACAAAAAACCAAAAAAAGCTTAGAAATGAAGCTGGAGTACAGAAACGTTCATTAATTCTCTGCATGAATTTTTATTTAAGCCCATAAAATCCCACAACAGTTTTTTAAACATAACTTGTGACTACAAACACACACTCTATCTCTCTCTAACAGCATGCAGTTACCTGGCGTCTTTAAGACCATCATAGAAAGCAGAGAATTCCTTATCTCGTAAAGACTGAAGAGCATCATACAGTGATTGGTGGTACCCTGGTCTTCCTGCTTCACTGCTTAGAAATAAAACAAAAGTAACATAAAATAAAAGCAAAATTATAGCTCTTTTGCAAAGAAGTCCATTTTACCTTTATGACAAATATTTTTAGTAGTACATTTTCTGCAGTTGGATGGATTGCTGTCTTGCATGATAATCAATAATAATGCAGCCCTTTATAAATTTAGTATTTTACAAATTCAAGCTGTGCTTTTAAAACAAATAAAAAACAAGAATTGATAGAATGTTCGGAATACATACAAGATGTTCAAGGTTGTATCAAAAATACAGCACAAAACCAACTGCACAGTAAAAAAAAATCATAACATTTCTCACAATGTTACGCTAAAAGATACATATAATGATATGTATGCAACTTCAGTTCAGGATGTAAAATATTTTACATTTAACTTCGGAAATACTTATAAAAGGAATAAATGAAGAAAATCAGAAGGCTGAAAAAAACCCACTGAACCCAGAGCTCAGTTCAGTTTTCTCTTTGTCATTTTCACTTTTCCTTCTGCTTCTCTTGTTCCTCCTCTTCCATGCCATCTCATTCTCTTTCATCTAACACGTTATTTTTGTGATCCTGTATTAGAACTGAATATTCTATTTGCATAAGAGGTTTATAACTCAAGAGGTTTACATAAACCCTAATCCAGGGACAAAGTAAGCCCACCTATATGAATTTTGTTCTGACTGTGGCATGACACATGCAATTTGACAGGATACATGTGTGAAGTCCTTCAAGTGCTTCTAAACAATGATCTAAAGACAGTGCAGGAAGAAAGAATGAACACACCAGGAGAACGTTTCCCAGACCCATCTCTTTGTACAAGTCTTATGAGAAAAATCCTCCATTCTCCTGACTACTAAAAGTTAACATAGAAGGAGTTACTGAAGGCCCCATCACATAACTTTTGCTTTTGGCAAAATGTAGCAAATCTACTCTGTATTCCTCCTAAAATGTGTGATGATGTAGCTGTATTAGGAAGACTCAGAGTTCACACTAGATCCTGGACAGTCATATAAAATAACTAATGCCAGGGATCCAACATTATGCAAGAGAGGAGATTGCTCCTTATGAAGGAGGAGCCATGAATCAACACTGGTGTTTGCTTATCCAGGTCCTGATAACCTCTTGTGGCTTGCCAAGTAATATTTTCCCCATTTGCTTATAAACTAAACATTTAAAACTATTTCTCCCTCATATATACTTAAGACGCATCTATCTGTGTCAAAATGGAAAAAATTCAGTTTATAGTTATGGACAATCAAAAAGAAGAATCAACTGTGTATAATTTCCCAAGAAAAAGTGATGTGCTTAAAGGACAGCCAGGTCTAAGTGAAAAAAACTACTTTTCTATTCAATAATTGAGCAAAATTAGGTGACCTGCTTCATAGAAATGATATTTTACATTATCCCTTTGTTTGGAACTGAAACCATTGCCTTTCACTTAAAGAACTAGCAAAAAAGTAAGTCAGGTTACTTGATAGAAGAGATATGGTCCCACTGCGTAGTCCTCCACGCCGCCTGATAGCGTATTTCCTGTAGTTCCGCACTCCACTCAGTGTTTTCATGTTCCAGTCCTTTTAAATACATGGAAAGAGTGTGGCGAAGGCCAAAATTCTGCAAAGCCTGAAATTAACAAAATTACTGAAAGCTGCTTTTCCTCCTTTAATAAATGGAACTGTTTTTTTTTTTAGAAGGCTTTGTTTTACCTTTGGAAACAAAAGAAGCCTTTGGGGGCAAAGCAGGACCATAAGTACTTCTAAACTCAGCACTATAGAAGGTGAAAACTTTTACACGAATGACTACTAATCATAGAATCATAGAGTAGTTCAGGTTGGAAAGGACCTTAAGATCATCCAGTTCCAACCCCCCTGCCATAAGCAGGGACACCTCACACTAAACCATGCCACCCAAGGCTTCATCCAATCTGGCCTTGAACACTGCCAGGGATGGAGCACTCACAACCTCCCTGGGCAACCCATTCCAGCATCTCACCACCCTCACAGGAAAGAATTTCTTCCTTAGATCCAATCTAAACCTCCCCTGTTTAAGTTTTAACCCGTTACCCCTTGTCCTGTCACTACAGTCCCTAATGAAAACTCCCTCCCCAGCAGCCCTATAAGCCCCCTTCAGATGCTGGAAGGCTGCTAGGAGGTCTCCATGCAGCCTTCTCTTCTCCAGGCTGAACAGCCCCAACTTTCCCAACCTGTCTTCGTACGGGCATATTTCATCCAGGAAGCACAGAAGGCTAGAATTTAACCAGGCCTTCACTATACCATATGTGCTTACCTACAAATAATTCCACCGTATAACTTAATCCATGCTTGTAGTTATGCCTTGGAAACTAGTAACTAACATTTTTGGTCTGCAAAATTGTCAAATAACACTATTGATAACTGCAACCCCAGAAAAACAGTTTTGTTGCTACTGTAGCTGGCATTTTTTTGAAATAAAGTTCCATGCTTTGTTTCAAATGAACTATCTGCTCACATTTCTCCATTCCATCATTCCTGGGCAGTAAGTCTGAACAGGTTTTACTTCTAATGAACTGGTTTTCCTGGTGGGAGCACTTGAAAAAGCTTCCCAGCGCTCTAAAATTACTAGCTGTTTGCAGACCATAATGACTATAATTGTGACCACTTACCCAAATGTGTGCAGCCATTATGAAGGAGGAACATAATGGAAGTTTTACAATGATACTGAATTATTTGGGGTAGGAAAAGAACAGTACCTTAGGAAAAAGAAACTAGGAGAAATACAGATACACCTGTACGATGTTATTACAGGAGTGGTGTAAATATTTTTAGGATAAGAAGTCAACATATTTTTAAGGGCTTGAAACAAGACAAAATCAATTCTATTTATTTATTTTATCAGAAATACCACAGTTTCAGTACAATAGTTGCCATAATGGAGAGGTTTAAAAAATGAGATCACAAAAATAACCAGTTACATTACTTTTTATATGCTGTCATTTCAGGAGCTGGTCAAATTATGTATAAAATTAAATATATTTATTTTGAAATATTTCACAGAATTCATTACCTAAAATAGGGATTATGGGTGAGTGACAACAGGACTAGAAGCCTTCAGGTTCTCAGGACAAATATTATATTGCCTTATATTATACAGTTTAGATGCCTATAGCAGTGGGCTCTTTTTGTCCTAAAACAATTTTGCATTTACTACAAATGACTCCCAGTATGATGGATATAAATTCTTACATTCATTTCTTATTATAAAATAAAATTACCTCTATTATTCCTGCCTGGTGAGTAGATGGTGAGAGGCTTGCCTCAAGGTCATGTGTCACAAGGGCTTTTTCCCATACTGCTTCATGCTCATACGTTCTTATCCTGTTGTAAGTTAACAAGAAGTTTTCAGTTTAAGTTCCTTACTAATAAATGAAAGCAATGACTCCACAGAACATAAGAACATTAATAAATTATACCGTGCTAATGGCTGTAATATTCTTCCTCCACCACAACCATACAGACTGTCAGGTTCTCCAATGCTTCCATATATGTCCATGAGAAGGTCCTAGAACATGTACCATAAACCAAAGGATTACCCTCTTTGCAGTCAGTTCAAGTGAGTTTTATACATAGCATATAAATTTATAAATATTAGTCCTTCCATGTAACATGTTGTTATCATTGCTTATTTTCCTTTATCTGAGCCTCATACCACCACAGGAAGACAAGTTTTATCATCTAGCAAAATTCCTCAGGACTATCTAACTTTTCTGGAATGTTACTAAAAACTAGCACTTGACATTAAGTGGGCAGGTTGAAAAGCAAAAGGCAGTAACACTGAATGAGCATCAGACGTAGCAGCAGCTAACCCATGCACTTTAAACATATGCAAGCACAGTTCTGGAATAATGAACTGAGCAGTAACTCACACAAGACTATCAGATTTTATCTATCAAATAAACTGGATAATACTACTTTGGCTTTGATTATTACAACTTGCTACACCACTTGCTGACTTTTTAACAAAAGTATCTCTCTGACAAAACAAACTGAAAAATAGTTGGCTGGTTACCACCATGAGGTCAGTTTTTTCAGGAACAGCCTGCTTTGCTGCCATTTAAAATGCACCAATTAATTAGTTTCAGCAGAACAAATGTTCAATTTAACTGGAAAGGCCACTGAGTCCACTTTTAATTAGGAGACCTTTCAAATACTGTTTCTGAAGTTCAACTAGATCTGATTTCAGCTCAGATGAAACCTGCTAATTGTATTTCTATGAGAAGACTGCTTTCAGATTATGAAGCACACACATTTACCTGTAAACTCAGGCCAGTTTCTTCTTTGCTTTTTTCATTCAAAATAGTAATAGTTGTTTTTTGACTTTCTTCTTCAAATGCCAAACTCTTAGCTGCTTTAAAGGAAGACCTAAAAGAAATGTTTCAACCAGTAAAGTTAAATGAAATTTCATACAAAGAACTAAAATTCTGAAACAACACTTAAGCCCAACACACTGGGCTCAAACACAAAATGCAAGATCAGGTCTGTTGTATCCTCAGGTTATTCAAAATGGCTTTCCACCAGAATAACAAAAGTAATCAGCTGAACTATCAACATCAAGGGATTTCAAAATCAAGATGTTTTTTGAAAGAAAAAAATCCCACCCCACCTTATAATAGCTATCTTATTAAATCACACTGCTTTTGTGAATGCCTGAAGCAAGAATACTCTCTTTTGGGAAAGAATAAAAGCAACTATGTAATATAAATGCTTATCACCATACTTTTATAATACATTCACTGCCTTAGAGCTATTTGTTGCCAAAGTGAAGGTAGCAAAGCAGCTCCATATTTTAACTTTGCTACAGTGGAAGACAAACTTAATTGTCTACTACAGAAGAAATCTCCTTCTACAAGGATCACTCAGGTCTACCCACACAATTCTGGTCATTATTCTGTGGATTCACTTCTGGCCATAATTTAACCACTAGCACACTATTAATTATGTGAAACACAATCTGAAAAGTGTTCAATATAAAAAGTGAGATTCAGTACATTTAGTATTCCGAATCATTACCTTTACTGAAGTTTTTCCAGAACACACACTACTAAGAAAACATTCTGGTTAGAAGTCAAAGTGACAATATTTTGAGTGTGTCAAAGCTAGCAAATTAGCAAGGTTGGGATCACACTGGCAGAAACATTTTTGATGTCAATACACACACCTACGGAATTTTTTTAAAGTTTCCTTAACTTCTCATGTAAGAAAATACTACTGGGAAACCCAAAACATGATCCATTGAACCTAAAATGTCAAAAAAGAGAATTTCTCAAGCATTGTACCTTTCTTGCTGTTTGTCTCTACTTATCTTGTCTGCGTAGATTTCTGTGTAGAGCAATGCTGTGAAGTGAGCAGCACAAGACTGTGCTGCTATAGCAACCTCAAGATAATTCAGATCTAGCCAGAAGCTGTCATCAAAAACTGTACCTGAAACAGATCTGATTAAATAAAAACTTCAAGATTGCTGTAACAGACCTTCTCTCTGATGTTAAACAAAATAAATGCAATCTAATTATAAAGCCTTGTAAAACCTAATTTTATCTTAGTCCCCTCAAAACCCATACCACAAAAAGTTTCTCAGACAAAAAGTTTTTAGAGGAATCTTTCAGCCTTTAAGGCTAGATATATCAATTCTGTAAGAAATGCAAGGTCACTACTATATCCTCAATTCTTTGAAATGACATGGTCTCTACTGCAACCTTGTCCTTAATCTACAGTGTCAACTGACCTGACACAGTCGTAATTAAATTACAGCAACATTTTGGAAAGCTATAATTTACCTATTTTGTCTTCTTAAGTAATCAACAACAGCAAGCATGGCTCGTCGAGATACTTTATCCAAACTTTTAAAATGATGGGTTTCTTGATCTGGGGTATAGATTTCAAAAGAAAGAACACAATGAACTTTCATCAGAACATATCCATTTAAAGAATAAAAAGGTGTGTTTTACACTCAAGAAAAACGCTAAAAAACCTTTCTTGGACAACATTTCCAAAAATAAATTAATAGTTTGTCACCAAATGTAGTTCCTCTCCTTATATGATGTTAGTGACATTACAGTAGTTTATGCTGCAATCTATCAAATTATCATTGCATTAATAATGTATATGTTCTGTTGCTCCTTATAGAATTCAGAGATCATCCAATATCATTGTACAGCTCTTCCCTTAGGCCTGAGACATATAAACTTACTCCAAAGCCACAGAAATACTTTTAGTAGCTTTATTGTAGACTTTAGAACAGGTATGGTTGTACATAAACCACCATTTCCCGCACACAGACATATACTTTTAAAGAATTTATATTTCCATGTCTTGCTCCTAGTTTTCAAAAATACCAAGCAAACAGATGGCTACAGGCTGTGTTCTGGTCATTGGGTTAATAGTTTTCTCCTTTTTCTGGACATTTTTAATTAATAAATCACAAGTAGCAAGAAACAGGGAAAGCATACGCAAAGGTTTGATTAGTACTATGTTATAGTAAGATGTAGAACTACAAATTTGTGAAAAAATAAGTATCTGGGCATTTTGTGTGTTCTAATAAACAGAAATGAACAATGCTTACTTTCCACTGCTACCAAAGACCTTATAGAAGGAACATCACCTCCTTCTTTGTACATCATCTCCCACGTGCTTAACATATATAGACATATAGCGGGGACATGTGACTTCCAGTTCCTAAAGCATCATGACATTTTGCTCTCCAGAGTCAGAGGGGAATTTAATTGCCAATTGGTCATTCTGAGCAGCAGCTCATGACTCAGTCTTGCAGCATTTGATCACATCTAAATTCAGCAAGTAAAAACATTATGCAGTGGTGAATAAGGAAAGAAGCTATACAGAAGAAACTACTTGGGTGTTGCCAATAAACAGGTATCTCCACCAAAAAAGATCAAACAGTTCGACAAAAGCTTCCAGAACCCTGTCTGCCTGCAAGTGCACATCATGTTTGATGTCAGAATATAATCTTTTCACAACCAGAGTCCCTCTTTCAGATGAAACAAAAATATTATGACATTACCTGAATCTGAATTTGGAGGTGAAGTAGATCTACTAGATGAGGCAAATCTGCAACAGGCTGTAAAAAACTTCTGGATATGAACTGACAAAAGATTTCTCCAAGATTCATCCGAATCATGAAGAAGGATATCATGAATCAAGTAAGGAAGCAAAGTTTGACACAAGTCTGTTTTCACCTAGGAAACAATCATGCACAGCAGCTGCTAAGAAAAACAATCAAAAGCCTTTCTTTCTCAGGTTATAATCAAACTGACAACTACTCAAACAGATATTGCTTAAGAACATGTAATATGAAAAATGTAAACCACTCAATGGAGCTGTGCTGGCATTCAGTTAAAACAGTCATGTAAAGTTCATCTATGTTTACAACTGTCTCAAATCGTGTATTTCAAGAGTGTATTTTATAGGTATCTGAAAATACCTGACTAGAAAACACCTCAATTAGAGTTAAGTAGTAACTCAGTAGCAGAAATTACCATTTGCTATCAAGATAATAACGTATTTTTATGCATCACATATCACATACATGTACATACACATATAATATATGTATGATTTAGTTCACCTCACATAGTGGCTTCATTAACTGCAGAACTTCATTTTGCACGCCTCTACTGTCCAGTATCGAACTAGTCAGGCGCTTGATCCAAGTCTCATGACTCTCTCCCAGAGGAATCCATAAGTTTACATCATCCAAAGATTCTAAAGGAGCCTTTGTATCATTAGCAGGTACTACAGAGCACTAGAAGGAAAATACACAAATTGCAAATGTAAACAAATTTTATGCATTTGAAAAAAGATACTGTCATCTGCACAGATTAAAACATATTAAATATTAACAGTGCTTTAACTGATTGACAGTATTTTTTCATGTAAATTTAACATGATTTTTCATGTAAATGTAATTGAGTTTTCCAAGGAAATAAGAAAATATTAGAAATAAAATTTTACTCTTAACATCAATAAGGCCACATTAGACATCACATTTAGGTTACAAATAAAGTTTGAAAACTTTATTATTATTACTATTTATGGTTCTTTCTGACCTATCTTCCACTGACTTTTTGTAAGAAATGATACTGGAATCCTCAGAAAGAATGTATTACATTACTGAGGAGATAATAAATAATCGTCTGTCTCATAATGAAAGTACACAGCTTTCTAATGCCAAATTGGTAGTTTCCTACGTGAGGACGGCACAAATGCTGAAACAGAAAGGAGAAACTGATGGACAAAAGCAATCCCATCTGCAATCTGACTGAAATCTGAATTTTTTATATTCAGCAAAGCCTATCCCAAATATGTATTTTCAAGTTTTCTCTGCCCCATATCCATCTAAATAAGGTATATCAGAAGAAGTACCTTTTTCCTAGGTATTCTGAAAGGCTGTAGATAGATTAACATGGGATCAGCTTTATTTTTATAAACTTCCCAAAATTCACTGCCAGACTTGGTGGCTAATATGTTTTTCAAACAGGAAACAGCAGCAGCTCTAACATCAATACTGAAAGAGTACAAAATGTTGTCATTAATTTCATTCAGATATTTTACTTTTAAAATCACCTTTATAAATATACAAAATAAGTAATTCTGCAATCTAACATGTCCATCAAATCAGAAAATTGTGGGCTAGGGTATGCCATTGCATATTTTGTTATAAAGCAAAGCCTCAGTATTTACTGTACAACACTGCTACCCTCTGGCTTGAGCCCAACTGGATAATTTCTAAGAAACATCTGAGCTTGACTGGATACTTAATCTAAGCCTTGAAGACACACATCATTAGACATTAATTCTGAGGTGATTTGAACAATGCACAACTTAGAGACTCCCATTAAGCTTTGAACGAAATAAATTAAGCAAGTATACTCACCAGTTATCTGTTAAAGCAGTATTTATTTGAGTTAACATTATGAAGACCCACTGAAGTTTTCTATCTTCAAGTAAGTCCACTGCTTTAGAATCCAGTGCATTTTCAGCATGCTGAAGAGCTATGGTGGAGAAATCCATTGGACCAATTTCTCCCAAACAACTTCCAACAGCCTCTGCAAACGCAGGTAATTTTATAATTTTATGCATGCTAAAACACAGTTCCACCCTAAAAGTTGCAATTAATACAAACTAATTTTGGAGCTAAGATTATTATGGGGTAAAACCTGTAAACATTTATAATCACTTGAGGAACTTTATGATTAAAATTACACGTATAGAAATTTTGCAGATTAAGACTCAGTTAATACAGTTATGCTCTCTAACTCAGTTTTCTAGGAGTGCCTATGGCTCTGGGTTTTGCAGTTTAAATCACATATGGATTTTATATTTGTCTGTGTCAGAAACAGGTGATTGCAAAAGGCCACTGAGAGGCTCATTTTCATTCCCTAAGGATATGATAAATATAAACAGTAGCCTGTAAACTCAGTGAGAATTAACCTACATTTCACATAAAATGATGTATCAGTGTGTTCCTCACTTGTTTTCCAGAAAAAAAGTGTGCAAAACCACAACTACATACAACAAAAAATAAACCAAAATTGACCTTAAAACCAGTTAAAACAAAGAGGTGTTAATGTTTGTCAGAAAGAAACCAAAATCTATTTCTATGCTTTCCCCCACAATTGGCGAGTGTCTTGAAAATGTTTCTATTTTCTACAACATTGTATTAGCCACCAAAGCAAATAAAGAACAGACTGAATATACACAGGCTGTATTTTTAACTAAATTTAACAAATCACCTAAGAAACAAGAAACACAATGAAGAAAAAGCTGAAACATACATCTTGCAAAGATGCTGAAGAATGTATCATTACTGAAATCACTGAAAGCACAGCTTCGGGTGCTCACCATTTCTAATTATCAGTTATTAGCCTTTCAGACAAGTATCTATCAAGGAAATGTTCTCATTACTTGTGTTTCTGTCTAGTTTAGACATCAAACTTCAGTAAACGTCACCTTCATGGAGGTACTCCCTGCTTGGGGAAGATGGGATTTGGTATTAGCTCCAGTGCTTTGGATCAAACATTAATCAGGTACTCAGTAAACAGTGAACAGTTTTAGTAATACATAAGAGGCTTTAAGATGGAGAATTTTCAATTCCTCCAAGACATGCCTTCCAAATTTTCAGATAAGTTCTCTTCAAATTTTGCTTACTATTTCTTGAACTTAATGAAGTAACTCATGTAACAGCAGGTGACTCTTTACTGAGTACAGAAGAGACCAGGATCTAAACTGATGGGAAATAAAGTTATTAGTCAAGAAATCAACACATACGCAAAGAAGCAGTGGGAAGTAACATTGAAAGTGGTCACACCTTCAACCTGGGGTTTGCAATGGCAGCCTTAGGATGCCTGTGGGACTAATGAACTTACCTTGCACTGCTTTTTCACCTGTATGGCTAACTGCCATCTTGGCTAGCTGCAGTAAGCTCACCACCAACTTCACTACTACACAATCTTCTGGCTTTTCTATCATTCAGAAAGAAAAATAAACCCAAAAATCTCATTGTGTATTTGTAATGTGAACATATTAGAAGAACACACTGCTTAAGAATCTTTTATCTATGAATATCAACATGCCTTATTAATGGTGAAGTTAGTATTAAACAGTACATAAAAAAATGAAGCATTTTTTCTTACTGATCATGTCTTGAAAGAAATTCTATGCATTTGACTATGCCAAAGAATACCCAAAACTAGAATACACAAATGTTACTATTTTCAGTATTTTGATGGAGAAAGGACCATTAAATACATGAAATATCAGTATCAGTTAGCATGAAAATATTATTTGAAATAGTAAAATCAGACAATGTGACTCCAGGGACAGCAGTTAAGCCAATATCAATGTTTCTGTTCTAAACACAAAACCAAGGAATACCCCAAAATACAGGTTTCTGCCAGAAACCTCACGGAATTTGACTAGCTTTATGAACTCCCAAGACGGATACGTCCTTACATATTTGCTGCCTGGCTGAGGTCTCTTTTTTTTAAAATAAGCATTTGATTTTGCTGTTTCCAGGAACAGTCTAGGAAAAAATATAACGATCTGCCAATGGAAAAAAGAATAAAGGCAGTATTTCTTCTAAAAAAAAATCCTGCTGCCCTGTTGGTTGGAATGGAAACATGGAATCAGGCTTTATATTTGTTGGCATTTTTGTAAACATGAATACACATGTGTCCAAACTGCAGTAATTTATTTCTTAAACATTATCTTTCAGAATACCATTTTATAGCCTTTATGAGAACTGGTTCTTTAAATTCCTTTTAACAGCTAAAATACTTCTGCTACTTGTAAGTACTTCATAGACTTTAAGGCAAAATCAAGGCAACAGGCTCATCAAGCCTGTCCACCCGCCTCCAAAGGAGTATTTCTTCCCAGGTTTTGCCCATCACAATTAAATATATGATAAAATACAAAAGTAGATGTCAGTACCCTGGGAATTTTTCAGGAGATCCTTCATCTGATCTTTATATTGCTCCAATTGTTTGCGTAAATCATACAGTCCTTCAAGTCGTGTTAAGGGCAATGAATCACAAACACCAACTGAGAGAAAGTGATTAATTTCCTGCAAAGCAACATTTTTCATTAAGCACATACAGAATACAAATAAAAGGTACAAGTAAAAAAGTGGCTCTCAGCAGTCCACAATGCGGATAGGAATAGATACAAAATAAATGGAGACCTACAAACACCTTAGTGTCTGAAACTGGCAAGAAAAAGAATCCATATGTCTAACTTAAATCTTTTTCAAGATTCACTCTTTCTCTAGGCATACCTATACCTAGAGAATTTCCTTTTGAAAGTTTGCATTAGAAAAAACACTGCCATGAGATATATTTTAAAATGTAATTACCTCTAAAAGAGAATATGGTCCTTTACCGTATTTTATTTTCTGCTGAGTTGCTCGCAAATCTTTAAAAGCAGGATATTCAGGAAAAGGATCTAAGCATTTGATTGCTTGGTAGAGATTTTCATTATCCTTGTTATCTATCACCAGATACTTTAACAAGCCTAGGATCTGAACATAAAAAGTAAATGAAAACAAGAAAATACCAACAAAGATTTTTGAGCCTTGTATCTTAATCAGGGTATAAAGTTTCTATTCATATTGGGTTTGTGTGGCAAGGTTTTGGTAGCTGGGGGCTACAGAGATGGCTTCTGTGAAATGCTGTACTGGGAGTACCCAAGAGAAACAATTCTGCAGGCACCAAGGTCAGTGAAGAAGGAGGACAGGAGGTGCTCCAGGTACTGGAGCAGAGATATATTCTCCTGCAGCCCATGGAAATGCAGGCTTTGTCCCTGCAGCCCATGGAGGTCCATGGTTGAGCAGATACTCACCTGCAGCCTGGGGTGGACCCCACACTGCAGCAGGTGAACATGAGTATAGATACACCTTTAACAACAGTGAACATGAACTGAAAAACTAATAGCTAAGGAATAAGTAGCAACTCAAAACTACCTGTTCCTGAATCTCAGGCTGTTCCATGGCAAGAGGTATTAGAGTTCCTACAATAACATGAAGGTGGCTGTCCAGGGCATCATTGCAACATGTAACTGCTGTGTGGCAAACGTGATGAAGAAGATCACAACAGAGTGAAAAGCTGCGCATGGATATGTCTCTGATAGTTAGAGGTCTGTCACAAGAAACAAAAAGTGAAATTAAAGAAATACAAATTGCCATTGTTTCAAGTATTAAACTGTTATACAACAGGAAAATATAGGGGGAAAGGGGAAATATAAATAAACTTTATAGGAGGAACTGATTCTAAACTTTAAAATATATCAAATCCATTAGCTCTAGGGATTAAGCTCTCATGTCGTGCCTGGAGTGGCCCAACATTGGACATGGTACTATTGCAGCTTCCTAACACTCAAAGAGGAGAATGGTTATTTCCTCATCTTGCTGGCTACACTCTTACCAGCACAATTCAGTATACAGTCAACATATGGTGATGAAAGGCATGTTTCAGATTCATCCAGCTTGTCCTCCAAGACACCTGGGTCCTCGTCTGCAAAGCTACTTTCTAGCCAGTCAGCTCTCAAGCCTGGACTCACACATAGGAGTATTCCATCCCAGGTGACAGACTTCACTGTTTATGGCAATAAATCTCATAATAATGGGAATTACCATAAATGACACATCTCTTTTCAATATTCCAGGGTATGAAATGCTTCCAACAAGCAAAGGAATCAACTTGCATGTAAACCAAATGACATTTAGATGAATAACTGTCTTGGAAATCCAAAGCTAAACCTCAAGGAAGAGAGTAACTCTAATCCTTATGAAAGGTAAGAATCTCCATCTAAATCTTAAACTTGAGGAAGTACTAATTTTCTCAATCTGAACACATGCATGTACCAATTTTTGCTCATTTTGTTAGCTACGCTTTGGTGAGAATGTAAACGTCAATACTCTTTATTGAACTCAATAAGCACATTTTGACATTTACTTCGCACTTAAGTCCACGATCTGAGTATTTCTCCTGTATCCTTTAAAGTCCCAACTGTATCCTTTAAAGTCCCAAAGATCCTTTCTGTCATCAAAATCAGTCAGGAAGAACAAGACACAATTAATGCATTTACCTGCTGTTAATGTGGTGAATCAGGGTGTAAATTACATCTCGGAGGACAAAAGCCCATGCTCCTCCTAAACCATCTTTTATCTCTTTAAGCAGAAGACTAACAAACAAGTGATAAATTACAAGAACTCTGTGCTTCTTGTAAATGTTGGTTGTATCTGATGCATGCTTACAAAGGGCTAGTAGGATTTTCTGGAATGAATCCTAAAAATAAATGTGTAAAAAAAAAAATTCATAATGCCAATGCAGATGTACTTTATATATAAAAAATACTTCAGCAATAGCTATATAGAGATTTTTTAAAAGACATGGACAAAAAGGCTTTATTATTTTTACTGCTTTAAACAAACAAAAGACCTTGATTGAAACTCATTCTCCAAGCAGGACTATAAGCCACATACCTCCTAATTTTCTTTTTCCTGTGTCATTCCTCCCTTTCCTTCCCACTCCCCTCTCTCCCCTGCCCCAAGCAAGGTTATGCAGAAAACAGTTAAGGGAGTTTCACTAACAGGAAAAACATCAAATTGAAAACATTATAAACCTGAACAGTGCTTCAATCTATACTCTTTCAAACTTAATGTTCAGTTGTACAAATTGCATTATTTCAAAGAATACATTAATAAAGACTGTGACTGTAAAAAGTAACTATCTTCAAGTAGTAGACAGGTTGTGTTAAATTTTAGAGGATTTACTCCATGGGCTGGCAATATTAATTTATACATTCAAAAGATTTAGACAAACATGGTCCAGAAAAGGGATTTTTTTCTTATTTTGAGACTGCTTATGGATAGGCATATGCAGGAAAACAGCATACTTTGAACAGACATTTTGCATCTAAACTGTGGCTGGTACACAAAGATTTCCCCACCTTTTAAAGTAATTTTCTCTATTTATACATTCTTTGTTATTTTTTATATTTGTATAACACATGTAATAGCTCAAGCATGTTATTTGTGCAAGGTTATTTGGTCTCTGAGTTTAGGACTTCTTCTATTTCAGAAGGCAAACAAAGGAACAGAAAGGTTTCTAAGGTTGTATTTTTTTCCTACTATATACATGACAAAAATGTCCAGTTAAACCAATGTACCCATAAATGTTACATTCTACAGAAAAGCAAAATCATCATTACATACTTACAGGGCTTTTAGAAAGAACTGCTACAAGATTTTTCAATTTGCTTTTATGACAGTTATTAATATAGTCCAAGGTTGCCTTAATCACATAAGATGGAAAATGAGGAGGATTAGGAACAGGATCCAGTTCCCTAAATGAATAAAAGAGACTATTGTTTTTTCCTTCACAAAATCAAACCCCATGAAAATAAGTCACACTGAATAAACCTGTAACTCCTAGGAAATCTTTTCTGCTTTCAGTAACTAAGTAACCAAAAGCCTCCAGCAGAGTGAACTACATCTTATTTTTAGCTGTTTCCTTCTATGCCAGCCTTATAAGTTGCACTTTCTTAACATTATTTTACTATTTTTTGAAAGATCATATTTCTAAAAACCCACACATTCATCTCATCTAAGATACATAGTAGGAAATTATAATTGCAAGTGATGGAAAAAGGCTTCTGCACTTTGCAATTATGGAAACAATTTGCTTGAGAAAAAAGTCATCATGAATCTTCCCACTAAAAATAAGGTAGTTGACTTTGCTGGGACCTCAAAAAGAAATGTATCATGATAGTAACAAACCAGCAAAATCTAAGTTTCATTACTCTCATTTTTACCATTCACTTCTTCTTGGAAAGAAAAACTTCAATTACAAGCAGACACCACAGTCTGTTAATAAACTCATTGAAACAAATTTCTTTTATAAAGTTCCGAAATCCTCAACCATTTAGCTTTTGGCAGAATTTCACAGAAAAGCTTTGGTTTTCATCAACTTTACATTTCTACAATAATAGTATCTTCTTCAATAACTTCAGAAAGTGTGATATTTTTCCACCTTGTTTGTATCTAAACACAAAAATCTGTAAAATTATTTCTAGATGCAATTACACAAATAGTTGTATTTTCATAACAACAAAGCCCGAAAAGGTCAGAAAAATTAAGGTATTTATGGCATTAGAATATTTCTATCATTTATTTGGCATTGCTTAAGCAACCTTCTTACCAACAGCAACAGCCAACCCTACAAGAACTACTAAGAAACATTTCACTTCATTTCTCAGTGACTTCTAAACATTTAAACGCCTTTAAAAGAATCATATAAATTTAGACATTAAAAGCTGATCAATTTTATATCCAAATTTGAACTAATTTAAGTTGGCATTGCCATAAGTCCAGTTCATCAACATACAATGGCATTCCCTGGCCCACCTATTCATTCTTAATAAAACCACAGAATGGTTTGGCTAGGAAGAGACCTTAAAGATCATTTAGTTTTGACTCCCCTGCCATGGCCAGGGACACCTTCCACTAGATCAGGTTGTTCCAAACCCTGTCCAACCTGGCCTTGAACACTTCCAATAATGTGTCAGCTATAAATTCCTGGGCAGACTGTCCCAGTGCCTCACCATTCCCACAGTAAAGAATTTCTTCCAATATCTAATCTAGCTGTATTATTATAGAGGTTCTCCTTACTGATAATGATGTGAGAAAGCATGCCTATGATATATCGTTACTAATGACAATAAAATACATGAATTCTCAACTTCAAGGCCACCTCTTCTTATACATGAAGGGCACATTTTAATGCACTATATTATACACACAGTATATAGAAAATATACAAACACATACCTGATATATTTACTTAGCTGAGCCCCTCCTTCTGGCGCATCAGGTGGTTCATGTAAAGTCATCAACAGTTCAACCACAATCTCTGGTAAGTTATTATGAGACAAATTGTCAATTTGCTAGAGGAAGAAAAATAGTGGTTTACTAAAGAAAAAAAAAAATCAGCTAAAATAATTTAACATGTCTTCTCTGAGAAATCCCATTTTTTCCTGTACGGATTGTCTATTCGTTCCACCACCCATGACATACAATTCAATAAAATATTAAGCCTGGTTAAGTCTTATCTATGGCAGTTACAGGTAGAACAATTTACTTTCCTACAGTATCTAGGAGAAAAACATTTTACTACCTGATAGTTCTGAATATAGTCTGCCTCTAGAGAGGATGACTCCTCATAAAGCATTAATAAAATATTTTATGAGGAAAACATGACTTCCTTAAACAGATATATGAATAGTAAACTCAGGGTTGTAAAGGAATGGTAAAAAGGTTGTTATTACATTCTGAAAAAAATTATACTTCGAGTCAACTGTCTGCCTGAAGGTTTCTATTGAAGCGCTACTTGAAAACCCTGGGATAAAAATGAGGCTAGCTTGGTTGTATTAAAATAATAATTTTGAACTTGAGCTATTTGTACTTTTACAGAATATAAAGAAGTTTCTTTCAAATCTGTTAAATGCCAGAGCACTCAATTTACACATTTAAAACAGTTACCTGTTTTCCTAAGCAGTTTTCATCCTTAAGCATGTCATAGACTTTAGAAGCTGCAACTCTTTGCTCTGCTACTTCACTGTTTTCATAGCTTTGATAGGCAAAATACGGGAGGATATTCACAAGTATCTTCGGAAAACAGTCTCCTAGAACTTGCCTCCAGTCTTTTTCAATCTTGTTGGCAAGTGATTTCACTTCTTCAAATTGACTTCTAATCACCAGGTGTGGAACCAGAACTTTGTAACAAGACCTACACATAGTAAATACATTTCCTGAGTGTCTTTGTAGTGCATTTTCAGAAGTCTCAAGTGTTATACAGCAAATACCATTCCTCTACTGCATAACTGTGTGATTACTGTCTAGCTACTACTATACAAAAAAAATTATATCTTGCCAGCACAAATATAATACAAGATACTTGGAATACATTTTAGAAGGTTTTAATATGTTATCTTTCAACAAAAACCTCATGTATTAATACATTTAGAAATTTGAAACCCTCTGTCATTATTGTAAATAAATCTAAATAAAATGCTTTCATGTAACAAATTTACCTGTAGAATTCCTCAAGGCTAGTGTGGTTCAGAAGAACATAAGGAAAAGCAGACAGGCTATATCCACTGTCATTTATTTTCAGCCACTCCATCACCAAATAGTCTAAATGTGAACTCATGAAGTCTTCTATACTTTTATAGCCGAAAATATCAGATACTTTTTCCAAAACCTGAGCATGAAATAGGATTGCAGAAACAGCATGCACACAGTACTATGGCAAACTGTCAGTACTACACCTCCATGCCCTCCCCAGCCTTTTAATGACTGTTTTTATAACTCAGCTCCTCTTTAGCATAAGCAATTTATCATTTGTATTGCTGTATCTCAAACCAGTTAAATTAAGAAACTACAACCACCCAGTATAAGGTGGTACACAAAGAAAGGACAGACAGTACACATTTTGAGGCTAGAGATTGTGTGTAAAAACAACAGGCAACAAACAGAAAGAAAGCATAAAAAGGACAAGTGCATTAAAAGATGACTGGCATAAAAGGCTGACATATAAACAGCAATTACCTCCGCACACCCTTGTGAACTTCAAAATTAAAGTACACAAGATACATTACTATCTTCCAATACACTGCATTTATTTTACATGTTTTCACACTGGAAAACTCATTTTACTTTCACTGGATAGAAAGATTATTTTTTTTAATGAGATCTGCAATCTTCAATGTATAAAAATCCGTATTTCAGACACAGTTTTTGACATAGAGGATTTACTGTGCTTTTGACATGGAAGATTTACTGTTAAAATTGCTTTTATGACATCATTATATCTACACAAGTCATTAAATATAAAGACAAATGCATTCAGATATTTAAGTCCTACACTAGTCACGCTTTCATAAAACTTAACAACTTTCAGTACTGACAAAAGCATACTTTACCATTCCAATTTTAACCTAACCTTAATTTAGAACCTAAGTATAAAAAGGAATTGTATACTTGCCTTTTTCACAAGGTGAGGTTCTAATTTATTCTCTTTCATAGACTGGCAAATAGCAAACAAAGCTTGCTTTTCACAGACTGGACTGCAGCACAGAACCATGCTTATAAGCATCAGCAAAGCAGCTTTTCCATTACACTGCTTGTCCAAAAGATCTTCAGGACTTGCATCCTTCAATAAGAAATAATGCACTCATAAAAATATTCTTTTAGAGCAATCTTTTAATTAATATATGACCATAAAATAATTTAAAATTAGGGGCACTGGCATAAATAATGCTGAAAATGCTGCACTTGGAATAGAAAGGATGGAGACATTCATAACACAAGCCTCTTTTCTGCTTCTGATGCATATAGGAAAGAACTGTCTCGTAATTCAAATGGAGACCTTCCCTTATTAAAGCAAGGTGTTGACAAAGTGATAAATATTGAAAAGTAACAAGAAACTGCAATGAAAGGGGAGAAGCTAATAAACAGCAAGCGAAGGTGGCAGAATAGGGAGCCAAGGCAACTGAGAGACAATACAGCAAAGAACTGGAGGCAACAGTACAGAGATATGAAATGAGATGACAGAGAGATGAGGCCTCAGCAGCCAGCCCAAGCTACGAGAGCAGACAAAGGTAACAGAGATAACACACAGCAGAAACATATGGTAGTGTGACAGAAAAAAAGTGGAAAATGTAGGTAATGTAGATGACTTATAACAAGGAAGGAAGAAAAATTAAGACACTAATAGAAAAACTAACAGTTAAAGAAATTCCACAGTAACATACCCCACGGCACTTCCAGTCACTGCACTGAAGTAAAACCATTCTTTCATCTGAAGTTTCTTCTGACTAGTTGAGATTTTTAAGCAAATTCTGGTTTTGTGAAAACCACTGCTCTTAATACCACTGGAAACATGATCTGACTGGAGCTTATAAATCTGTTTTTATATTATGTGAACACATCATTTTAATTTACATTGCCTCTTATTCACTATATGTTGTCTAGAATATTGAGACTCCATTTTAATTTGATTCTCAACTGCTACAGTACAGAAACCTGCCACAACAAATAGTATGATACAAAACAGCAGTCTGGAACACAGTAAAAAAGTTCAGAAACTTCTAATATGTGCAAAATAGTGACTGACTGGATGTGTAAAGGATTTCCTTACTACCACCTTTTTCCAGCAGCACTTCAGGACATCACAAGCCCAGAAGAAATTATGCTCTTGGAAAATAAAACATGATCATTTTAAAAGTCATCTTATTCATAAAATGGAAACTAGGTAAAATGACTAGACGTTGGTACCAGATTTTTCATTCCTTCCTGAACTCTGAGATACGCATTCTCAAAAGCTTTTTGCTGGAGCTTCAAGGGAAGAGGTTTTGACATTCCAGAAGAATCTCTTTGCTTCACATCTTGAAACAAACTTTAAGAATAATAATTATTAGCATAACATTTAGTCCACAGAATTACTGCATATTGTGCATGTCAAAAAAGAAGTTTCCCATTTTCTGAATATCACCATTTTCTTCTAAACTTTCTTGTATAGCAGTCTTTCCTACCTCTCTCTCAAACATTATCAAGCACACTATCTGTTAGGCCAAAATGGTAGAGAATAGCCTGAAAATATAGTTCTATAAATAGCTATATAAGTTTCCCAACCTCTGCAAGTGCAGGAAGCCAAACTTCAGATGTCCATTGTAATGCAACATTTCATGTCATGAATTACTTTGGGAATATGTAAAAAGTGTCTGAAAGAATTATTATTATTTTTTTGTAGATAGAGGCCCAACCCACTTTGCTTTTAAGTAAGAAAAATGGCAACATCACAGTGGATTGGACAAAATGTTACTCTAGCCATTTATCTCTACATAACTATTAGCAGATACCTAAGAAAGATCACCATATGCTTGCCTTGTATGCATAACAATTCCTTGAATATAACATTTGTCCACAGGTGCCCTAACCAGACCATATGAAGTATCCTTCAGTGATTTTCTCTTTCATGAATTTGTTGCTTTTTGAATCCCTCAAAACATTCACAAGGTGGTAGGATAACACTCAGGATAACTGAATGTTGTATGAAGAAGTAAACCATATTTTCTTAGCATCTTGAACCTGTTAGCTTCAACTGATGTCCCCTAGTCTTTAAACTGGAAAAGACTCCCAATCTTCAGTTTGTTCCAATCCTGATTTTGTAGTTCTATTATACCTCTTGCATTTCAACTCTTTTTGTGTTAAAGAGCTCTGGTTTATGCAACCAATAGCCGTGTGCAAAGTTTTTTCATAATTCTGAACATCTTTCCTTTACTCCTATTCCAGTTCAATTATATCCTTTTTTATGTATGAACAACTATACACGGTATTCAAAACCTAGCATCCTTTGAAAAGCTTTTTATGCTACGCAATGCACATAATCTATTTCTAGAGCATTAACAATTTCCTATTCAATTTTTGCATAATAAACCTAGGGCAAAATTTGTTATCATACATAGCTTTATATATATGCTGTTTATCTCTCTCTACATATATGATTAAAGCCCCGGAAGTACTGAAAAGAGCAGCTGTACAGTAGCAGAAGTTAACACTCAGTTAAGTGAAATTAAGCATTGTTATCATCAGAAAAAAAAGAGCTACATTATCACCTGGCAATTGACTTTGCAGCAAGAATGCGAACTTGATGGTGGCTATCTGCGAGAAAATGGGGAAAAGCATCGCTCACAGACAGATCTTCATTTATCACATTAAGGATGGCCCACTTGCAATAAGGATCAGCCTGAAGAATATCAACATTGTGGTTTAAAATATACATAAGATCTACAATGGAATATACACTGATGTATACAAAAGATCTTCAGATACTGTTTTCAGGTACACCTTGACTATATACTAATGGCTAATGAATGCCAGAAAACCCGGGATTACCTCAAGCAGGGCTTTCATGCACTTCAAAAGGGCCATTCTTACTGGTGCTGTGCATTTCCCTCCTTGAGATAAATGCCTAAAATAGAGATTTGAATAAATGAAAATATTTAAATAAATTAAAAACAGTTCTGAGAAGAAGTCTGACAAGTTAAGTTCCTGCTGCTCACAGTTCAGTCTTTTGTGCTCAATTGGTAGTCTTTGTCAATATACAACAGAGCAGCATTTACAGTTCTAATATTATCTTAAGGACAATATGATTCCTTGCTACAAATACAACATGACACGGAAAATCTAGAAAGTTAAATGCTGGACAAAAATATCACAGGATACCAACAGCAAGACAAACAATATTACTACAGTCTTCACACTGATAGCAAAAGTTAAAATTTTTATGCCCAACAGACTTCTGCATTAAACAGACAAAACGTACCAAAAGGCTCCAACAACTGTCAAAAACTGTCCTCGGGCATGTCTTGTCTTTTCAGCATCTGTGTTGGTCTGCGCCAACTGTACTGCTATAGGAAGCAAATTATTCAGAATTACTTCACAAACTTCTTGATCTCGGCGGTACAAAGAACAGAGGGAACTGTGACAGAAAGAAAGAAAGAAAGAAAAACCATCTTGAAACACTAAACAGCTCCCAAATCCTCTAGCTGTTGAACTAAAATAGTTCTAACACATGCTGAATAGTTTCTCCCTTACGAAAGAGACTGAAGAAGCGTATGAACATCGTCTTCAGGCAAGAGGTGTTCTTCAATAGGGAGCTCCTTCAAAAGGACCAAGTACTGGGGAATAAAAAAAAAAAAAAAAAAAAACAAAAAAAAAAAAAAAGA